>CAKNYM010052753.1:263499-297214 GCA_932195095.1 Andricus curvator | reverse complement strand
GTCTGTCTGTCTGTCTGTCTGTCTGTCTGTCTGTCTGTCTGTAGCCACGATAACTTTCGAAAAAATGATCAGATTTGATTGAGCTTTGGCACACTTTTTTATGGCCGAAAAATAGAGAACAAGTTCGTTAACCAGCTATTTTGGATGAAAATCAAAAAAGTGAGCACATTTTGAAAATTTTTGAGACCACTTTTTTTGAAGATTTGAAAATTCTATGTACGGTTATGAGTATTACGCAAAATGACTAACAAAATATTCTCATGACTTTTCGTGATAAAAAATTAATTACTGGAGTTATAGCATTTTCAAAATTCCAAAAAACAAACGAAAATGAACATTTTAAGCCGGAAAACGCACGATATGAAAAAAAGTCAAGAGGAGAAAAACGTTGATTTCTGAACACCCTATAATATTTTCATAACAACTTTTTGAATTTTTTGAAAAATAAAAATTTCAAATTTTGATCGCACAAAAAATTAATGAAAAATCAAAAAAGCCATTTTGCTGTCAAACTATGCAAGATACCAGAAAAGATCATCTCACCAAAATTATGCACCTAAAAAAGATCTACAAATTTCTTATCATTCACTTTTTGATATGACGCGTAGTTTTTGTTTTATTCGTAAAAAACAGCATTGAAAATAGAAAAATCAAATTTTCAGACGAATATTACCAGCTACGAAAAAATGACCGAAACAAAATTTGTTCATCCAAGGAAGAGGTACAAATTTATTGTGACTCATGTTTCGATAGGATGCGTGGTTTTTGTTTTATTCGTGAAAATAACATTGACAGTAAAAAAAAATCAAATTTTTGAAAAAACAATGCAAGGTACGAAAACATATAAATGAAAAAAAAATGTGCATTCAAAAAAGACTTACAAACCCGTAATCAATTTTTGTGGTAAGAATATATTCAAAATGAAAAAAATAACTTTTTTGATAAACGGCACAAGCTAAAATAAAATGTTAACTAATAAAATTTGTCGCCTGAATTATATCATTACTTTTCATTTGAAATCAAATATAAATTTAGTAATTTGTATATGAAGAACATATAACACGAAGCACAAAGTGCGCGCTCAGTGTATTTACCAAATCGCACGCCGCAAGTGCGCTCAAACTTTTTTGTTTCTATCATACGGTTCAAATGATTTTCAAATCAAATATCGAGCGCGAAGCGCGAGTGCCTGGATGAGAATGTGTTCCTTAAGGTCGATAGAACCTTGAGTACAGAAAGTTTCTTTTCAGTCTAAAATAAAAACAAATTTAACAATCACTTAATATGTAGAGGTTTTGATAATTTTATAATATTTGCAAACAAACTTTTTCTTTTCATCGAAGTCGAACACGAAGTTCAAAAATCTAGAGGAGCCGAGCGTAAAGCGCGATGTAAATACGCCCGAGCGCGTAGCGCGAGGTGAATACATAATCGAGCGCGAAGCGCGAGATAAATATATGATCGAGCGCGAAGCGCGATATCCAACATTCGCGCGCCCTAGGCGCGCTCAAACTTGCGAGCGAAGCGAGCCCCGCGCGAAGCGCGCGATGAGAATGTGCCCGCGAAGCGGGCAGATTTTTTTTAATTCTATTAATAACTTTGGTAAATATTGCAGTATTATTAAAACATGGTTTTATTTTAACGAAGTACAATTGATGAAGAAACAATGACAATGTAGTCGAATGTAGTAGAAACATTTTTTTCCCCCCACAAATCTTAACATCAAATCCAAAGGTTTTCAAAAAATTTTCGCATCATTTAAAAGAATTTAAAGCATATACAAATTATTTAAAAGAACTCACAAAATTTCAAAGGATTGCAGACATTATCAGTGATACACAGGATTTGACGAAAAGTGTCACTCAGAGAAAAAGTTGTCTTACATCAAAAGCATATTCCACTTGTCTATTTTATTTTGAAACAAGTAAATATCTTTTTTGCAAATACAGAAATGATTGGCAACAAGATTAGGTGAAGTTTCTCACAAAAAGAAACGCTTGCTGCAGAAAGATTCTCTTGAGACAAATGAAAATCCTTTTAACCATAAATTTAAGAAGAAATTCCAGGTGTTTCAAGAAATATCCTTTTGACATAAAAGGACATTTCTCCAAGTATGTACATCAAATTTCAAGAATGTTTTATCTCATCGATTTTATATTTATTGGACAGTATGGAATATTTCAGATAATAAGAAAGAAAGAAAACTTGTTAACAAATGATTAGAATGACGAAATTTACGAAAGAAATTTTTTGGAATACCCCCTTCCCCATAAGTAAGGATTCGCATGATTTTCCGGACCCTCTTCCCCTTCCCTTATAAGGGAATCTAAGCTTAGCAGCTTCAAATTTTGACGTTACAAAACATTTATTTTTTCTCGATAATATGTAATTTTCTCTAAACTTCTTCTAATACGTGTTTTCTTGTTCCATTTCTACTTTTAATAATCTTTCTGTTTTTCCAGAAAAATCCAGAATCCTAGAGTAGGAAAGGTTTTAAAAAACACCTTTTAATTATATAAAATTCGTTTATGAAGAAAACGGGAAGTGAAGACAGCGATGTGGAAAAGCATCTGCGTGTAAAAATAATAAAAATCTCTTACAACTCAAGGACTCAAGTTCTTATTTTCATATATAATAAAATGATTATAATTCTTTTTATTCTAATTTGACCCTTACGAAATCAAGTTGGAGCGGTACTTGGAGGCACGTCGCGATGAAATGAGGAGCGGCAATGGCAAATAAATCGACTCGCCCGCGTCACGTTCCGATCCAAGCGAGACCGATGATGGACCTGCACGAACCATTCTGGTCCCTCTTTGATCTTCGCCGCTCTGGTCACAGCATCCCGGTTGACAGTACTGGCCTTTTTTAACGTCTATTGCCTGTTTCTAAAGTCTATTGCTTTCACTTCATTCGATTTGAATCGAATCGAACCATCGACGAGATTCATCCTCGAAATTATTGTATGTGACCATCCTCCAGATCTTTAGAAAACCCCCAAAGAATCTAATAAATCGAGACATTTCTTTGATTCTCTCATCATAAAGTAGCCTGAAAGTGTTTCTAATCTTATCAAGAGATACATTATTGTATTATTCCATTTCATTAAACATTTCAGAAGTTTATAGATGATTCTAGTATGCTGAAAAATGCATGTGTAAAGAGAGGATCTTACATCATTTCTAAAGTTTGAACCTTATATCTGAGAATGAATTCTCTAAAATTAAAACCTATTTAGAATCAAACAATTTGAAATTTGAGCCGCTTAAAATTAAACAGTAATTATTTTGATGTCATAGAGAGAAAAAAATAAAGAATTTAAGTATTCCAAATGAAACAATTTGAATTTAAATTTGGAAGCTTTCCAAATTAAATGTAAATTTTAAACACAGCCGAATAAAAAGTTGGACACTTTGAAGATGAGTTGATATAAAAATTGAAGAATTTGAAATAATTTTAAGCCATGAGAACCGAAAATTATTATTTTTTGAACATGTAATAGGTCGAAGTTGAAATTATTTGTTTAATTTAAAATGTAACAAAAGAGACTTTAAATGCAAAATCCAAGAAAAAATTGGAAACTTATTCTAGCGCTCAAAATATAAAATGGAGTCATTTTAAACTATTTGAAATCGACAATTTAAAAAAAAGTGTTACAAGTTAAACTGTAAGGCCGTGACTACGTGAACTGGAATTTCGGTACGAATAGCGGGGTTTATTCGGTACGATGAGCGGGACCTGGAAAAGGGACTATTTCCATCGAAATCTTGGTACAAATGGCCGGATTGTTTCGGTAAACATAGACTCTGTCAAATTTTAGATAGAAGTTCATCGCAAGAATTAATAATAAAAAATTTTCAATAAATCAAAGTGAAGAATTTTATCCTCCATAATATTCTGCGAAGTGTCCGTACCTTGAAGGAAAGAGAAATTTTTTTGTCTGAAAAACAAAAATTTAAGTTTTTTTCCAAAGCTATACAAGGTACGAAAAAAGACAAAGAAACAAAATTATTTTTCTCAATTTCTACATATATATCTCTGAACACTTTTTTCTTCTCGCGTTATTTTCGAGAATTTTTAAAAAATATGTATAAAATGCTTTGAAACTGTTTTTTTTCTGAACAATAAAATATTATGGAGATATACAAAATGAATAAAAACTTAATGTAAAAACTTTTACATTATATTTTTTCCTTTGGAGTCGGTATTTGTGAAAGAATAAAAAAACCGAAAATTAAAAATTTGTGTATGACATAATTTTGCCGAATTTTCAAAATCCTGAATTTAGAAAAATACTGAAAAAAAAACTTCATAAACAGAAATTTCTCGAGAAATCAAGATTCTCGAAATTTCGTATCCCTGAAAAAAAAATAAAACTACCGAAAGTGTTTTTTCCCGAATTTTTAGGCCCCAATTTTTCAATTATGCGAAAATGGTAAATGGTCGAATTTCCAAATTCCCGAAAATAGTACATTCCTGTTATTATTTATTATTATTATACCATTAAGCCATTACCCTTTCGGGGTAGGCGTGACTTGCTCGGTTGGAGAATAGTAGTGTATAGGTTGAATAGGTATATAGGTGTAAGGTTGTAAGGTATGTAGGTATGTAGGTATGTAGGTATATAGGTATAAGGTAGATAGGTATATGGATGTTAGGTATAAATATTTCAGATTGATCTGGAATTCTCGTGTTATTTATTTAAATGACACGTTTATTCCGCAACACTGCTCCGACCCAGGTTGCTGATCAATCTCTCTAGCGATCACCCCAAGTGAAGAGCCTCACAAAATTGTTATGTATGGTTCTCCACTTGGGCCCATTAGTATCCAAGGTCTTTGTTTCAGGCGCCATTCATTCTACTGTCACTCTGTTTACAAACTATTTGTCGCCACACTTTTCTGTCCTGGCATACTACTCTAGCTTCCTTCACGTCCATGCATTTTTTCATGCAAGCTCTTGTGTTTCTATGGCTTCTTATGTCTCTACGGATCAATGTCTCATTTACAGATTCTAACCATTCTTTCGGTGGTCTACCTCTGGGCATTCTACCATTTACTTTACCTTTATACACTTGTTTGGTCAGTCGTTCACCTTTCATTCTTTCAAGATGTCCGAACCATCTTAACTGATTTCTTTCCCATATGTCAACTAGTGTCTCTCCTGTACCACATTCTTTGAGGATAGTCTCGTTTCGGACTTTGTCCATCAGTGTTTTCCCGCATATTATGCGCAGAGGTTTCATGCCGATCGCGTTAATTTTACTCCTGTCCTTTTCTTGACAGGTCCATGTCTCGCTACCGTATAGTACAGTCGGTACGAATATAGAATTATGTATGGCCATTTTAGCATTTTTTGATATGTTTTTATTTGTGAGGATGGATCCTACTCTACCGATAACCTGTCTACCCTTATTTATGCGCCTATCTAACTCCCCATCTATTTTTCCGTCGCTAGTGAATAGACTACCTAGATACACGTACTGGTCAACTTGTTCTAATCTCTCATCATTTATGATAATGTTGCATATTGTTTTCTCACTTTTTCCCTCAAACACCATGATTTTTGTTTTATTTACGTTAATTTTGAGTCCCATGTCCTTCATGCTTGTATTAAGTTTATTCAACATTCTTTGCAAATCCTCGACTGATTCTGCCATAACAATCTTGTCATCTGCGAAAGCTAACCCACGTACCTTGACTGTTTGGAGATCTACACCTTCTTCGTCGAAGAGTGCAGTTCTTAGACACTTATCCATGAATATGATAAATAGCCACGAGGACATAACGCATCCTTGTTTCACGCCTTGCATAATATCGAACCAGTCACTCAGTTTCCCGTTTACCCTTACGCTCGCTTTACTACCTGTATATATTGTTTTTATTGCTTGCAGGAGCCCTCCATTTACTCCGTACTCTTTAAGAACTTCCCAAAGTTTACTTCTATTTACCGTGTCAAATGCTTTTTCTAGGTCAATAAATGCGCAGAAAACTTTCTTTCCTACTCTCAAGCTTTTTTCTGTGATCTGTCTTAGGCTAAATATCTGATCTGTACATGATCTTCCTGGCATAAATCCACTTTGGACTTCCCATATCTTTTCTTCTGTAATTTCCATTACCCTACGAATAAGTATTTTTGAGTATATTTTACTTACGGTACTTAGTAGACTGATACCTCTGTAATTGCTGCAGTTGCTTTTATCTCCCTTTCTTTTGTATATTGGTACGATAATCGCTTTTCTCCAATCGTCCGGGACTTCTCCCGTCTCGATACATAAATTTATCAATTCGCACAACCTGTGAGGTATGTACTCGCCACCGTATTTAAGCATTTCAGCGCTGATACTATCTACACCAGCAGCCTTACCGTTTTTCAAGTTCTTTATTATGTTTCTGACCTCAGTGACACATACTTTTTCAATTGGGTTTTCTAATGCATTATGTTCTATGTCGCAGTTTTGTTGTCCTATATCTTTACCTCCTAATAGTTCTTTAAAAGAGTCTTTTAAAGCGTCTACTATCCCGTCTATATCATATAGCATTTCACCTTTGCTGTTTCTCATGCTCGCAAACTCTGTATTTTTACTTTCCTTCAACTGTTTATATAATAGTTTCATCATTCCTTCAAAGCTGTTTTGTATTTTCCTCTCTTCTTCTGTTCTCATTTTCTCTTTACTCTCTTTGACTAGTCGTTTAATTTCAGAAAATAGTGAATTGTGGAATTTACTAATTAAGGAAAAAAAATTAATATTTTTGTTCTGTTGGAATAATATTCTATTTCATTTGGGGTATTCATTCTCAAGAGTACTATTGAATCTTATATTTTGGGGAATTTCAAATTTTTGGTTTTAAAATTTCGGAAATAAACATTATCGGTAGTATTTTCTTTCGGAAGTTTTGAATTTTTGGAACTTTAATTTTTCGGAATGTTTCTGTTTTGGTCATTATTTTTCCGGTATTTTTCCACATTTAAGACTTTTAAAACTCGGCAAAATGATGCCATCCCAAAATTTGTAAGGATATATAATTTCGAAATTCTAGTTCTATCATGATATTTGATGCAACTGTACGTATATATTGAACTATTTCAATTTGACCTAACAATTTTGAATTAATGTAGAAGTATCTAACCACGAGTTATTCAATTTTAAACTAGAAGAGAAGGATCTAAAAATTGCAATAATGTATACACTGTGCAAAAGTTACGGATTTTGTGATGTTTTTATAGCTAGATTACTCTCTAAATTTGAATGAGGGAGATTTCGTTGATTTTTAGTCAACATCCTTATTGATTTAAATCAGTGGCTTGTTCCTAGCTATTTGAATCAATGATACTGAATTGTGAATCAGTGACAATTATTACTGATTGAATTCAGTGACCCCTTTACCACTGATTCAAATTTAGAGAGTATGTACACTAGGGTGGTCCAAAATGGCGACTTTTAAATAAATGCAAACGATCCCCCCAAAAAGTTTCGAAATACAAAAAAATAAAGGTCCTATTTTTTCTTTTTTCAAAATTTTGATTTTATATGGTGCCTGTTGGGACTTGAAGTTTGCATGGGAAAATGCATGGGAAAAAGACACTTTTTGGTATTTTTCGAATAATTGTTCAGGGTTAGGGAAAAGTTGACATTAAAGTTATAAGGCTTCTAGAGTACTTTCCAACGATGAATTTGACCTATCATACATATGGATTTGACGCCCCTAACACACCCCCACGATGCCCTGAAAACTACCCTTAAATCGAAAAATGTACATTCTTCAGGAAATTGACTCTTTTAAGCAGTTTATTCTCCTTTTTTCCGGAAATCATTACTATAGGTCTATTGGAATGTTTAAAAATGTTTTTTAGTTAATTTTCATTTATTTAAATAAATTCTTTTTGTTTAAATAATATGTTCTTCTATAAAATTCGTTTTAAATCTGTTCTCTGAGATCGGAATGGCAGTTTATTATCTGAAAGTAACTTTATTTATTTATTTATTTATTTCTATTGTTTAAACAATTAATTATTATTAAATTTCTACTTTTTTGCAATTTATGGTAAAAAAAGTCAGCTTTTCTTGTGATAAACCTATGTATTTTAATTTCAAGGTATCCTCTATACATTATCTAATAAATCCTAAATTTTTTAAACAGATTTAATTTGTTTAAACATTTTTTTTTTCTTCAATTCGCCTAAAATTCTGGTTTTTTGTAATAAACATATATTTTTTAATTTCAAGGTATCTTCTCTACATTATCTAATAAATCTTAAATTGTTTAAACAAATTGAATAATGTGACTTCAAAATAACAGCTGGCCAGTTCGATCTCAAAAAACAGAATTTTAGGCGAATTGAGCAAAAATTTACAAAAAAATTTACAAAAAAAACAAATTAAATTTGTTTAAACAATTAAGGATTTATTAGATAATGTAGAGAAGATACCTTGAAATTAAAAAATATATGTTTATTACAAAAAACCAGAATTTTAGGCCAATTGAAGAAAAAAAATTGTTTAAACAAATTAAATTTGTTTAAAAAATTTAGGATTTATTAGATAATGTATAGAGGATACCTTGAAATTAAAATATATAGGTTTATCACAAGAAAAGCTGACTTTTTTACCATAAATTGCAAAAAAGTAGAAAATTAGTAATAATTAATTCTTTAAACAATAGAAAGAAATTAATAAATAAATAAAGAAATAAATAAAGTTACTTTCAGATAATAAACTGCCATTCCGATCTCAGAGAACAGATTTAAAACGAATTTTATAGAAGAACATATTATTTAAACAAATAGAATTTATTTAAATAAATGGAAATTAACTAAAAAACATTTTTAAACATTCCAATAGACCTATAGTAATGATTTCCGGATAGAAAAGGAGAATAAACTGCTTAAAAGAGTCAATTTCCTGAAGAATGTACATTTTTCGATTTAAGGGTAGTTTTCAGGGCATCGTGGGGGTCTGTTAGGGGCGTCAAATCTATATGTATGATAGGTCAAATTCTTCGTTGGGAAGTACTCTAGAAGCCTTATAACTTAAATGTCAACTTTTCCCTAACCCTGAACAATTATTCGAAAAATACCAAAAAGTGACTTTTTCCCATGCATTTTCCCATGCAAATTTCCAGTCCCAACAGGCACCATATAAAATCAAAATTTTGAAAAAAGAAAAAATAGGACCTTTATTTTTTTGGATTTCGAAACTTTTTGGGGGGATCGTTTGCATCTAGCATCAAAAAAATTTTTGCAATGCATTTTTGGACCACCCTAATGTACACATTCCATCTCCTGCATCAGATTGACTTAAATTCAATGAATAAATGACTAATGATCGAATATATAATATTTTGCAAGATGAAATTATTTAATTGAACGGGAAATTGTGTCGACCTCCCATATTTTCTTTGGGCGGTGTTTCTCACGCGAGAATGGAAGCCGGAACGAAAGGAATCGGTTCGCCGAAATTGAGAGGAATGAGTCGCGGATAAATTCGTCGAAACAGTAATTGAAATTTGCGCAGGGTAATTGCTATGGCCATCCTGTACCATATAATTGATTACCAGTTCGTATGTACACCATTCAGTCCCCCGTAAAACGTCTGATTATATGCGTACTTGCATTCTGACTCCTCTAAGTAAAAATGGCAAAGTGCAAGTGCAACATGGCCTATAAGTGATCCTTTGGCAGCCATCGCGTGCATTCATTTTCAAACTCTCCTTCCTTGTTTCCTACAAACTTCCCGAAGTTATCCTTATATCCCTTGTCCCATTCGCTCCCTTCACTCCTATACGAAAATTAGACGTTTCGACTACACTACCCTGGTACGAAAACTGATGCATGGAATCAAGATCGACATTATGGAAAAAGTACACCCTCAGCAAATCGAACTTTCAGCATAGTTATAAACTACATTGGCGAACTTTTTTACTGTGTCGGACAATCTACTACTTCAACTCACTGCCGGACTTTCGGAATTTAAACTATTCCTTCCCAATTTTAGTAATAAAGTAAATCATAATAATAGGTATTTCTGTAAAAAAAAGGAATCTTTTTGTAAAAATAAGTGATAGTTTTATCGAGAATAGGGGCCGTTTAAGAACTACGTTACACTGCCAGGGGTAGTAGGGGGAGGGGTTAACGCAGAATGTGACATCACACATTGAAAATATAAATCTGAATAGCAATTTTTTGAAATGTTTGAAAAAATGAACATTTTTTGCTGCTGTATACGCCTTTTTCAAAAAATGTCTCTGTTTTTCCCTGTTTTTAAGAAACTTCCCCTTTTTCTGGAGTTTTCGCTTAAATGTGAACCTGATTAACAGAACCCAAGAAGAGAATCCAACTATTTTTCGTTGAAAGTTCACTATTATATTTTTCATTCAAAATTCATCTCTTATGGTTACAAATTCTCCTATTTGGTTTGAGATGTAACTAGTTTATTTAAAATTAGTTTTTTTTAGTTGAAAATTAATTTTCTAACTGAAAATTTAACTAATCCATTTTGTACAGAAAATTGATTGTTTTTATTTAAAAATTCAACTGTTAAATTTTTCAATCAGAATTCATTTTTTTTTGTTGAAAATGCATCCATCTGATTGAATGTGGAACTACATTGTCAAACCTAATTATTTTAATTTAAAATTTAACCTTTCTATTTTTTATTGAAAGTTGATCGTTTTTAGTTGAAAATTTAATTATCAAATCCTATATTGATAATTCATGTTTATTAGTTGAAAATTCAACTACTTAATTGAAAGTTAAACTTCTGTATTGAACATTAATTTTATTGGTCTATATTATTTATTAGTTGAAAAATGATCGTTTTTAGTTAAAAATCCAACAATTTGCTCGAAAATTGATATCCTTTGTTGCAAATTTTTCATTTTTGGTGACAAATTAATCTTCTTGATTTAAAATTGAACTGCTAGGTTGAAAGTTGAATTACTTTGTTAAAAATTAATTTTATTAGTTGAAGATCCGTTAAAAAATCGTCTGTTTTGTCGAAAATTCGTCTTTTTGAGCTAAAAATTCTTTTGTTTTCATATAAAATTCAACTATTTGGTTGATAAAATTTTTTCTCACTTGACTCAAAAATCTTTCCTGGTTGAAAATTCAACTTCTTCGTTTAAAATTGGTCTTTTTGGTTTAAAAATTTACCTCTTTTGTTACAAATAAGTTCATTTTTGGTTAAAAATGCAACTGCTTGGTGATAAATTAATATTTTTGGTTGAAATATCACCAATTACATTTTTCGTTGAGAATTCACTTTTTTGATTAAATTGGACTGTTTTTTTATTTAATACCAAAATCTCTTTTTCGTTGGAATATCAAGTATTACATTTTTTGCTGAGAATTAATATTTTTTTATTGAAAGTCCAACTACTTGGTTGAAAGTTAGACTTCTTTGGTAAAAATTAACTTTTCGGTGAAAATTCAACTATTTTGATAAGACTTTAATTATTTTATTAAAAACTCAACTATTTTGTTCAAAATAAATTATTTTCTTAAAAATTGAACTATTTTATTGAACACTCGTCTTCTTAGATAGAAATTTCGTTCTTTTGGATTGGAAAGTCAAGTGATCGGTTAAAAATGCATTTGATTAAAGCTTACCTTTTCTTGTTTGGAAATTTGTTCATTTAGTTCAAAATTTATCTTTGAAGGTCGAAAATTCAACTATTTTTTTGAATATTCGTTCCTTTTGCCTAAAAATTCAACTATTTGGCTTTATATAACATTGTTTAGTTGATAATTAAGTTTTTGTTTGCAAATTCATCTTTGTAGGACGAAAATTCAACTCTGTGATTAAAAATTCATCTATTTTGTTGAAAAGTTCATTATTTTGTTGAAAATCCCACTATTTTTTGGAAAAGTCACCCTTTGTTTGAAAATTAAAACGTTTTGTTACAAATTCGTCTTTTTGTATTGAAATTTCATTTTTTTAAATTGAAAATTCACCTTTTTGATGTGAAAGTTCTTGGTTTCAAATTCATATATCTTGGTTGAAAATTCGACTGTCTTCTAACAAATTTGTCTTCTTGGCTTTAAGATTCGACAATTTGCTTGAAAATGCAACTTTTCTTGGTTCAAGTTAATTCCTTTTTATTTGAAAATTTGACCACTTTCTTGAAAATTCGGCTGTTTGGTTCAAAATTCGTCTCTTTTGCTTGAAAATTCAACTATTTGGTAGTAGATGCTACTGTTCTATTTTAAATCGATTTATTTCTTGAAAATTAAACTATTCGGTTGAAAAATCATCTTTCCTGTTTGAAAATTCATATTTTTGGGTTGAAAGTTGAACCATTTTGTTGAAAATGCTATATAATTCGACTTGGAACCTTAAGTGTTATAATATATTGAATTCAATGTGGTACCTATACATTAATTTGATTGAAAATAATTTATTTTTCTATTATTCCCCTGTTTTCGTGAAAATTACCCTATTTTGCTGTTTTGGATGCATTTTTGCTGTAAGGGGGTCTGAAAGGGGGGCGAGTGTTTTTATTTGTGACGTCGCCCTTGGAGGTTCAAGCTTTCTGTGATGATCTGTGACAAAGAAGGCGATGGATGAAAAATGTGTTAAAAATATCGTACTGTAGTTTTGAACAGCCCCATATTTTTATGAAGAAACCCTTGAAATAAATTCTTACAAAATAATTTTCCATATAATTTACTACTGATCGTGCAAGGCGTGTCATCTTCTCCTTAGATTTTTTTTCACCACGTATCTGTATATTTAGTTTTAATTCAATAAGGAAAAAATTAGTGATATTTCCTGTCAGATAAATTAAATTTTCATTGAGGACTTTGTAATTCAGGGTCAACGATTACACTCAAGGCTCACAATTGAATCGCGCGATGTGAGGGTCATGCAAGCGAAAAATAGCCTCGTGTAATTATGGACTAGAGATAAACAATGTTTTCTCCTATTCACGAAAATGACAAACATTTACAACGTCCCGCCGGATACGTGCGTACATGACACGTATTAAAAAAATATGCGCCTGTTCGTTAGATTCGCTACTCGCGGGTAATAATTTTCCCGAGAGGATATACGTGCGTGGGATGCATGTACATAGTAAGTGTGAGTTTGTGTATGTTTGCGAATCGCAATTCGCCTAAGGAATATATAAAATATATGAGAACATCAGAATGCAGTTGGTTACACATGCGCAACACACGCGATTTTACCTCAACTTTAATGTACTTTGCGCTTCGCTGACAAGAAAATGAAATTTTTAATGAAGATAACTTGTTCTTATAATGATCTCTTTGTAACTTCGCAATCGAACTTTTTTTTTGTTTTTGTTAAAATAAGAGTTAGAAAATTAATCAGAGTTTCCAAGAAAAAAAAATTAATAAAGAAAAAGAGGGTAGAACATTTTTTTGTCGAAATTTTGTTTACCGAGAATTCTTGCAAGAGTTACAAACAAACTATAATCCATTCCTTAGTTATATCCCTCGATTAATTTAAGGTCTAGTTTAAAGAAAAAAGTATAAAAGACTAAAAACTACAATCAAAATGCAAAAAACGTAAATCCCGTTTACCCAAGTGATTCGATAACTAGAGTTAACCAACGTTTGGCTTGGTTTTCTTCGGATGTTGGCCGTCAGCCTTAGTATATTTATCAGCCTTTAAGTTATACGATAGCTTTTGGACCTTATCACGTGGGGTAAAGAAATTTTTACAAAATGTTTGGCTCCTAACCCCTAGTTTCGTGAGGTTACATGAGAAGAATATGCCCTGAAATTTTTAGCCCAATCGGATATAATATTTACAGGTCTTGCATGCATTTCATATGGGAAAATTAAAAATTATTATTATTTTCCGAGGAAATTACTTTCATTAAAATTTTTGTTTAAATTGTGTTTATTTCGTTTCACAACTTTATTTTTAGTTAATAGACTTTATTCTATCACTAAAAATACAAACTTTAACGGAAATGTGTGAAAAACAATCTTTTTGGCAATTTCGTTAGCAGTCATTTTTTTATTTTTTATAACTGCCATATTTGTATACAATTTTTTTGAGGATTAGAAAAATAATGATATTTTCCTAATTTTCAAGCGACACATCCAGACTTTTATTCAATAAAATTATTTAATTGCGACGTTGCGGCAATGTACCGTCACCCTCATCAGGCACACAGCATGATAACAAAAAGCTTTGTCGAGTTACAAAACCGTCCAAGTCGAAATCAACATATTTACAAATTAAAATAAATTTGTTCAAAATATTTTCAGTGATGGAGAATATATGTACATTGTTTTGAGGCTAGAATTTTGTTTAGTTCTTTTGGATGTAAATGTGATATATCTATTGTAGTGAACTGTTGCATATTTAAGATTCTTTTTATACATCCATGAATTTAAAATTTTCGAAATGATAGAAATCTCACGTAAAACCATTTTAATAAATTTAAAATTTAGTATTTTAAATTTTTAAATTAAAGCTTTTTCGGGTTTCAATCGTGTGCAAAACTATGAATGTTGCCGAGGTTTCGTGAACATTGCAGTTCACGATGCAGTTCACGATGCCTGTGATTGACCAGAGCGCCCCATGGTGGGGACTGGTCGAACTTGATTGGTCAATCAAATCTTTTTTAAAAAACCCGGGAGGACGGAAAGCCAAATCGGATTAGTATTATATCCATTGTCCCTATTGATGTTATTAGGGTGTTTTAAGATTTCGATTACTTCTCTATGTTTTCTTGGAAATTTATTGCACATTTTTGCGATGACGGTTGTTTTGTCAAATAAAATGCTATGTCCTGTTTCGATATGATGCTCAGCTACTGCTGATTGCGTGAAATGTTTTAGCATGACTTTACTCTCATGTTCCTTTACACGTTGACTTACCGCCCTCCCGGTTTCTCCAATATAGACTTTGCCACAAGAACAAGGGATTTGATATACTTCTGGATCACTGAAAGGTTCCTTTTTATCTTTAGGGTTGTTTAGAGGTTGTCCTATTTTCGCAGGTGGCTTAAATATACTTTGGATGTTGTGTTTGTTGAGAATTCTTCCTATTTTTTCTGTGATACCTTGAATGTAGGGTAGGTTGGTGGTCGTTTTTCTCTCTCTTTCTTTAGTAGGTTGTGTTGACTTGTTTTTTTGAGTGCATTTTCTTATTGCTTTATTAATTTCTTTGTTTGTGTAATCATTTTGTATCAGCATTTGTTTAACATTTTGTAGTTCCTTTTTTAAGTTATCTTTATCTGTTATGGAGATAGCTCTGTATACAAGGGAGTTTGTGAACGATTGCTTTTGAGATGGGTGGTGGCGGGAGGAGGCATGTAGGTATCTGTTTGTTTGGGTGGGTAATTTTCCGTTTTGTTCAATTGCCATGGTGAACTTGATATTAGGGTGTATTTTATTGATGAAATTGAAGAACTTGTGTAGTTCATCTAGTCCATGTCTCCATATGACAAAAGTGTCGTCAACTTAACGGCACCAAAATTCCGGTTTAAGCTTGGATTTGTTAAAGATTTTAGTTTCTAGATTTTCCATAAAGATGTTGGCTATTACAGGTGAGATTGGAGATCCCATTGCTGCTCCTAAGGTTTGTTCGTAGGATTGGTTATTAAAAGAAAAGTAGGTGTCAGTGAGACAGTGTTCTATTAAAGGTATGAGATTGGAGGGGAAGTTCACAAAGGATTTAATAATATCGATTGTATCAGAGATTGGTACTTTTGTAAAGAGAGATACTAACTCACTAGGATGTCTCGAGGTTGAATGTGAATCTGTTCTATCTTTCTGATGAAGTCAAAAGAGTTTTGGACGTGTGTGATAGAGTTTCCTATAAAAGGATTCGGTTTTTTTGTCGAGAAAATGTGCTAGGTTGTAAGTTGGTGTGTTTATTGCGCTGACGATCGGTCTGAATGGGATGTTGTTTTTGTGGATTTTTGGGAGTCCGTAAAGTTTTGGTGAGATGGGATTAGTGGGTTTTAATTTAGATATTGTTTCGCTGTCAAGTTTTGAGTCTTTTAGAAGGGTTTTTGTTTTGCTGACTATTGTTTTTGTGGGGTCTTTTTTGATTTTTTAATATGTATTGTCAGTAAGAAGGTCTATGATTTTGTTGTTATATTATGATGTCTTTGTTCTGTTTGAGTTCTTTAATTGCTGTTTTTTCTTGTTTTGTTAAGTTTGAGGAGGGAAGTTGGGCTTGGCGTAAGATGTTGGCCGTCCTACGCCGTATGTCATTTGCTTTTTCGGGTGGAAGGGTATATATTGTGGATTCCAAATTACTGATGATTTCTTCTTTCGGGATTTTTGAGGGAGCTACTGCAAAATTATGTCCTTTAGATAAGGCTGAAACCATTTAATTGCCGAGAGGATGGTTAGAGATGTTTTTTACTGTGTTAGTAAATGGTGCGTGTCTTACTGGAAGTAATTTGTCAAATTTTATTTTTTGTTTTTGAGTGCAAAAATCTTTAATCCGTTGGGATTGGTAAAATGATATGCGGTCCAATGTAGACCAAATGTCAAATGTGAGAGTGTTTGATAGGAAAAGGTGAAGATTTAATAGTTTTTTGGAGGTAGTGTGCAAGGTAAATTTGGTATGTTGTATTCTTTCTTTCAAGAGAAGCAAACTTGTTTTATGTAGAATTCATTTGGATTTAGATGTTCCCAAATGGTTTTTCAACTGTAAAAACATTTTGTTTGTAAGAGCGTAAGTTGGGCAACCTACGCCGTCAGAGAGTTCATTTTGTTTTATTATTATTATTATACCATTAAGCCATTTCCCTTTCGGGGTAGGCGTGACTTGCTTGGTGAGGAAAGGAGTAGTGTGAGGTAGGGGGTATAGATTTTTTAGATTGATCTAGAATTCTCGTGTTATTTATTTAAATGACACGTTCGTTCCGCAACACTGCTCCGACCCAGGCTGCTGATCAATCTCTCTAGCGATTATGCTCACAAAATAGGAAGTGTGAGCCCAAAATTTCAAATTTTGAAAATAAGGATTCACCTATTTCACAGGTTCCGTCACTAAACTAAGTGCCTAAAAATGAAGTCATTTTCTCCTATTTTGAGAAGATATTGCAAAAATGTAAATGTTTTATTCAAATTTAAATAACATTTGAGATAATAAACATTTTTCAATGTTCTTGGGCTCATTTTAAAGAGAAATTCCTATGGGATCTCACCAACTTATCTGCATAATTTGCAATTAATTGTTTGCATGGTAAAAGATGTTAAAATTGGATAAAAAAGTTTGAAAAGTTTAAATATTTTTTCTGTTGTGTGAAATTTGCTTATATATGAAATAAGTAATCATAACGTCTATACAACAGTTATTTTCAATAAATCTGTTTGATTTTTATTATTATTTTTCTATAGATGAGATATATGTCTTTGAATTTTTTCAACTTTTTTGTTCCTAACATCTTGCACCATGCAAACAAAAAATTGCACAATTATGTATATAATAGTTGGTGCCATCCTATGGAAACTTATTTTCAAAACGAGTCCAAGAATATTAAAAACTAATCGTTATTTCCAACTTTATTTAAATTGCAAGAAAACATAAAGAACTCGCTATTTTTGCAATATGCTTGTATGAAAAATTGACAAAATGACTTTATTCTAGGCTTATTTTACAGAAAATTTTTATATAATTTCAATCAATTTAAGAGACAAATGATTGCTGTCATGTAATTAACATTAAAAGAACTTGAATCATCAAAGAACAAGGGGTTTCATACTCGTGACCAGTACTGAATAGTGAGCAAACACATTGTAAAATAAATAGTAAATTAAATAGTGCAAAAGTTTTTTTAAATTTGAGAATAAAGAATAAGAAATTTTTAATTTACATTTCAGTGTTTCGTAATTTCAAAAGTTGATTCATTTCATGTGAGTGTAATATATATATTAAAGAATGGTATAAAGCTTTACAATATCTAGTTGTAGTGTTTCCTAATTTCGACGTTTGGTTCTTCTATACAATTGAAATTCCTTCTTTGTTGAGAATGTTCTAACGCTTCCAACTGTAACTTCTCGAACTAGAATTTTTAAACTTCAGGGAATGCAATTATCACGTGTATGTGGTTTGTCTAGAGGGGCAGGAATATTCTGTACATTTTTTAATGTCAGCACTTTTATTGACCTTTTTCTTCGATTTTAAAATATATAAAATAAAAGGAACTTAAATTAAAATTTCTTTCAGTTCAGGATGTTTTTTTCGCTTATATCGGGGTAGTTTAAGTCGTAGGGCAGTACTTTTTTATCACGATCGCTGATAAAAAAGTAATATTCCTCAACTTAATATCAAACTATAAGGTGATTGTTTACTCTGATGACTTTTTCAAATGTTGGATTGAATGGTTTAAAACCTTCTGAAAAATCTTCTTTCTAGTTCAAAAGTTAAATATCAGTCAAGGGGAGACCAAAAAACATTATTATATTTTTCTAAACAAAAAAACAGAAATATTTTTAAAAGTATTTTCTATTAATTTTGTTTTTAATTAAATTTTATAACGAAACAATATTAGAAGAAATGTTTCGAAAGAAATTTGAGTCGATCGATCATTTAATTGATGTTAAATATGAATAGATTTGAATTATTTTGAGGAATTTCACTAATTGATAATTAATTTCATAATATTTAACAGCTATAATTAAAATTATAAATCTTTACACAAATTTTTAAATTTAGAATGATAATTTTTTGAGCTGGAAAAGGGAAGGGAGAAGTTCTCTCACACCCTACCGCTATTACAGCTCAAAAATTACCAATAATTGCTTTTTTAGGCAATTTGATAACTATTTTTTCGAATCGACCTTGTAAATTCCATTTGCGAATACTTTTGAGGTTATACTCGTAATCAGAACCTTAAAATATGTTAGTATACGTGGTTTTAACAAAACGATGGAATTAGTTATGGACATAATTTTTACAGTTTCATTGAATTTATAGAAGACGCAAGGGAGAATGAACAAAATATTGTCATCACTATGAAAAAATTCGCCTTTTCTAATCAGAATGAGTATACAAGTTTGTATTTAATTTTTTTCTCTCATCATTATAGCAAGCTATGACGACCTTAAAATTTGTTATCTTTGAAATTTTGTTCTAAGAGGATGTAAATTATGGTGATTTTTATTTATGTTGTGAATTTGGCGATAATTAATAATAAAAAACAGAAGTTATATAATAATTATTATATTATTATATATAATTTTTATACAAAAATTTCTCTTCTTCCAATTATTAAATTTCGGGATTTTAGAGGTTTTTAAAAAACTGAATTAACCAACTCAAAGTTTTGTTATAAGTTTTTAATAATAATGGCATGTCAGTTGAAAAAATTAAAACAGCGTTTTAAATAAAAGTTTCATTCGGCAATTTAATAAAAACTAATTTTTTTGTGAAATTTCAAAACATCATAACCATAATTTTTGCACTTTTAGAAAAAATTGTAGAAATTGCAAATTTCAAGGTATAATATTGACAAAAAAAAATTGAGACTCATTCTGATTAGAAAAGGCAACTTTTTTAATAGTCGAGATTTGATTGGTCAAAATTCGATAGTTTTTGCCCGCCCCAATGTATCTATTCTAAAAAAAAATAAAATTTTTGTCGGCTTATTAAAAATCGAATATAACAGACTAAAGTTAATTTATTATAAATAAATGTTCTTAAGTTACTTGCGTTTGAAATGAGCTTATTTATGGGGCGTTCTTCGTGTAAGGAATAAAAGGAAGAGATACAAAGATGAGGCCGAAGCAAGTTATCAAAGCAACATTGGCTCAAGGCGAAGAGGTTGAATTGTTCATTCTTGATTCGAATTTGTCTCTCGAGTGTCGCGCGCGGCCTCATCATCGGAATTACAGGCCTCGTCGTTCGCGGTGCCGAAGAGTCGCGTGGATAGGCGGAGATGAAGAAGGTGAGGACCGACGATCACTATGGAAACGTCAGCAAAATTTAAACCCCAAATGATATAATAATAATATAATATAATAGCAGTCGGATTTCTATAAGCAGAAAACTGAATCGACAAACTGACACTTCCCTCCCGGACCTAAAATCCTCATTCAGATAATTCAAACTTTGGATGTAAAAGAAGAGTCACGAATCATCTACCACTGAACTTCAATATTCTTCATTATTTCATCACTGTTATTACTGTTATTCACTTGAAACTTTTATTTATCACTAATACATAGTTCAAGTTTGTAAATAAATAACAGTAATTTCTGAAAATGCATATTTTATTTATAAACAAAATTAGTAAGTAAAAAATTATAGATTTTTGGAACCCTATCGACTTTTAGTACCTGGCTTATAAAAAAAGGATTCACATAGTTTTGTTTGAAATCATTTTTCATTCAATTTGAGGATTTAATTTTTTATGACCTTAGTTGTTTCAAATAATAAAGCTAAGTATACTCTTGGTTTACTCAATTTATTAATTTCATTCAGTAGTCATTATATGGAATTGTAATAATCTTGATGAAATGTTTGGCATCTAAATAAAAATTCCTGACGGTTTATTTTACTCTAGATTTTACTTATAAATTTGCAGTAATTAGGGATGTGCAAAATTGATGCAAAATTCACAATAAACTTAAAAGCCTGAAAAGCTTAGTAAATATAAGATTGACCAAACTACAACAAACATTTTTTGAAAATTTTTGGAATATTATCAAAATTTTGATTTTTTTTTTAATTTTAGAAATTTATTAAAATGTTACCAATTTATGAAAATTTATCAAAATTTTGAAAATTTTCAGAATATTTTGAAATTCATCAAAATGCGGTTTTGCGGGTTGAATGCAGGTTATCAAGCTGAATTCGGATTATCGGGTTCTTTTTTTTTAACATCCCTAGCAGTAATATTATCTGTTTTTTTTTTTTAAATAATAAACCAGTAAGAAATGCACGCGCGCGAAATGCTCGTTCACATCTGTGCATTTACGTTCCCTAACATTTACAATATAATCAATGTAATAAATGTAAAAAATGTTTAAATATTAAATTAAAGAAAATTTTGAAACAATTATTAACGAATAACAATTTTTTATTGGAAGCGTTTGAAATTTTAAATATATATCCTATATTCAACGACTTTCAGTTGAAAACATTCCAAAACAATAATCTTAATACAAGGTTTTTAAATTGATTAGTTTGAAATTGAAAAATTTTATATCAGAAGCTCTCCAAATTGAAAAATTTCTGATTACCATTTTGAAAGTTCACCAAATTCATTAGAAAGGAGTTGAAATTGTATCCTTTCGGATTCAAAGCGTTCAAAACTAATCAATTTTACATATTTTGAATTGAAGAATATCGAAATTAAATGATTTCAGCTGAAAATTTTGAAGCTAGGACAATTTAAAAACTAAATATATTCAGATTAAAATTTTGGAAAAAAGATCATCTAAAATTCAAAGGAATTGAAATTATATTACTTCTTATGAAAGCCGTTCAAAATAATATAATTAAAAATTTAACACTTTTGAATTTAAATAATTTTAAATATAATGTGATTAAAATTTGACAATTAAAAATTTCAAACTATGCTAATGTTTTAATGTCAAAGTATCTGAAATGCTAGAATTTGAAGTTGTTATTACATACAAAAATTATAATTCAACATTTAAATTGATTATACCAATTTTCTTAAGATCACAAAGTAAATTCGCCGTAATTTTCACCGTTTAAAATGGAAACATTTTCAATGACATAAATCTTTAAAATTGCATTATACTAAAAAAAGTTTAAAATAAAAAGTAATTTTAAATGGGAGACTTTAAAAATGAGAAAACTTCAACTACGGAACGTGAAAAATTAAACCAATCCGAACTTTATTTACAATTTTTGAAAAAATTGAATACCTGAATACGAATCGCTTAAAAGTAAGAATTTTCAAATTGTTAATTTTACTTTTCAAAATTCAACTATTTCAAACTTAATTGCAAAATTAAAACTTTTAAAAGGGAAATGTAAAAATTTAGCGTTCAATTATTTAATTATTATTATTATTTATTCTCGATCAAATTTTTCAAACGAATATTTTTCAATCTTGAATTCATTTTTCAAATATTCAACTGAAAATCGGACACTTAAGTTGAGTTAGAAAATAGTTCTACAATATTTTTATTTTGAAGGCTTCAGTTTGAGAAATTATTGTTTTAATTTTTCATTTATTCTGAATAAATTTAATTCGAATTTATTGAATCACAAATCCCTGAAACTGAAAATTATGTAAATATGAAGTCGTTTAATTTGATATCCTAGGTATGTACGATTTCGAAGACTTAAAAAAACGAGACAATTTTGTAAGTTTGAAATTGAAAGCAAACTATTTAGAATATTTTATTCTAAAATTATTAAATTAAAAATTAACTATTAAGGCTTTCAATATAAAGATTTGAAATATTTAGCAGTGAAATAGTCCTGAAATGTTTATTATTTTGATTTTAAACTACAAAATTGTGAAACTCAAAATTGGAAATCTCCAGAAATTTAAAATTAAATATTTTCAAATTCAAGCTTTTGAAGCAAAAAAGCTTTAAAGCCTTCAAAAATAAACTCTTTTAAGATAGCGGTAAACAATTAAAAAATCATAAACATTGTGCATTTTTGAATTTTAATTATTTTAAAAACTTTGAAAATTATATGCTTTCTAATTGGAAACTTTCAAAATTATTGGATTCAAACTTGAAGCCTTAAATATAAATAATTATAAACTTCGCTTAAAAATTGAAGCTAACTTCAAAAGATGTCATATTGACGTATATTAATATTAATAAATAAACTGTCACATTGACATGATAGAAAAAATCGTAAGACAAAAAAAACACGCGAAAGTGAGCGAAAACATAGAAGTTTCAATGAGAACAAAATGAATGAATGAATTCGAAGATTATTATTATTAATAATATTGACTTCTTTAGGACGAAGATAATCGAATTCTTAAAGTTGCCGGGTAGTGCTGCCAACTTTCGGTGATGCAGTGGAACTAAAAGAGCCGCAGCAGTACCAGTTCTCGGGGAGAAATTACCTCGCTCGCGTCGACGTGGGTGCAATTGCTTTGGGAATGTTAATCGTCGACATAGCGACCCACCCGGTGGTCCACAAGAGCCAAAATTGCATTTTCGTTCAGTCTCGAGAATTACATGCAGTGCATTAACATCAAATGGTTTCTGAGAGTACGAATGGAAAACTTCCTTTTCATCCACACCTGAATTAATTTCATTAATTAATTTACCCAAAAAGATAACGAGATAAAATAAATATATTAATTCTGAGTTGGAAAAGTTTGATAAGGAACGTGCGAAGTGGTGAGAATGGGGGTTATCGCTTCGGCGCGTTAACGAGGATCGTTTTAACGTCGATTAACCCTGACCCCTGGCCCGGTGTTTGCGGGGCCCTACTGAAATTGGTTCGTTGCTCTTGCCAATTTCCGTAGATTGCCCACTTTTTTCGAAGGTCCGCGCCGAACGAATTGCGAGTCCATCGTCGTCGCTCCGACAAAATTGTGTTAATTTGCCGCCTAACTATTTATCTTTATGGCCAAACGCCGAACTGCCGAACTCTTCTCCAAAAAGGAGATTCCAGAAAGACGTTAAGACTTTCCGCGGATCAACTCGCCCTTTTGCTCATCTCCTACCTACGAAGATGGCCTTCGCGCACATTATTTTCTCCATAATGCTATAAAATCTGACCGCAGGAATTTTCGAATTCTGCCCCAGGTAGCCGATCCTTCAATCCAAATTCAGGATTTTAAACTACAATACGAAATTAGGTCATCTTCTTAATTTTAAGTGGCTTTTCAGCATTATTTCATAACAGTAACATGTTATATGTTTCATAAATTATATTTGTGGTTGATTCTGAACTAATCTATTCAGATTATTACATTTTCCAAGTAGGAGAAGTAACAATTTAAAGATTCACACATTCTTATAAAAATTATTAATTTAATAAGCAATATTTAAACAAAACATCTTTCGATATATTGGGGTAAACATTTATGCTTAATTTAAAAGAAATCTTATTGGTATTACTTTTATGTACAAAAATAAGAACACCAAAAAACTCACAAAACAAAATTGGTTTTCCAGTTACCTCCTGTCCGGCTCGTTAGGGACAAATATCTGAAAAAGAAAAAAAAGAGACAAAAAGGAAAGAGTCAACCAAAACCAACTTCTCACTTTTTCCTTATTATTTCTCCGTCTCTTTTAATACTGCTAGCGACCAACATGTTCCTAAGCCAATTAAAATATAACAAAGTTTGGGATGGGTTTATTGATTGGATAATTGGATTCTTCGTTCTCAATAATAAATTTGTATCTGAGCAAATCAATTTTCATCAAATAATGAAAAATTGGATTAGAAGATGTTGAATTTTGTTGGTGAACTGGTCCGCAATCTGTATAGTTGGTTTGTTCCTTTTATTCTTTAGTTACATCTTCTTCCAACCGTGCCGCATTATTAGCTGATGTTTAGTGATGTTAACCAGGTAAGAATTTAATAAAAGGATACTGGATTATCCGTATAGTTTTTTTGTTCCATTTTTGTATCTTCTTCCACCCATGCTGTATGATTAGCTGATGTTAATTGATGTTCACCAGGTATGAATTTAATTAGAAGATGTTAGAGTATCTGTATAGTTGGTTTGTCCCATGGTTGTATCTTCTTCCAAACATGCTGTATGCTTAGCTGATGTTACTTGATGTTCACGAGGTAAGAATTAATTTAAAAGATGTTCGATTATCTGTATAGTTGGTTTGTTTCATTGTTGTGTCATTTTCCATCAGTGCTGTATTATTAGCTGATGTTGATTAATGTTGAAAAGGTAAGAATTTAATTGGAAGATGTTGGATTATCTGTATAGTTGGTTTGTTCCATTGTTGTGTCTTTTTCCAGCAGTGTTGTATGATTAGCTGATGTTAATTGATGTTGACCAGGTAAGAATTTAATCAGAAGATTTTTGAGTATCTGTATAGTTGGTTTCTTCCATTGTTGTGTCTTTTTCCATCAGTGCTGTATGATTAGCTGATGTTGATTGATGTTCAACAGGTAAGAATTTAATTGAAAGATGTTGGATTATCTGTATAGTCGGTTTGTTCCATGGTTGTATCTTCTTTCAACCATGCTGTATGCTTAGCTGATGTCACTTGATGTTGACGAGGTAAGAATTTATTTAAAAGATGTTCGATTATCTGTATAGTTGGTTTGCTTCATTGTTGTGTCTTTTTCCATCAGTGCTGTATGATTAGCTGATATTGATTGATGTTGAACAGGTAAGAATTTAATTGAAAGATGTTGGATTATCTGTATAGTTGGTTTGTTCCATGGTTGTATCTTCTTTCGAACATGCTGTAATTGCTGTATGCTTAGCTGATGTCACTTGATGTTGACGAGGTAAGAATTTATTTAAAAGATGTTCGATTATCTGTATAGTTGGTTTGTTCCATTGTTGTATCTTATTCCAAATGTTCTGTAGTATTAGCTGACTAGCTGACACACGCTGGCTTCGGCCGCGAGAATCGCTAGACGGTGGCCGCTTCGCCGCCACCGTATAAATATGTAGGGTTGTCTCAGGAGTGTACATGCGAAGTTTGGTGATAATTCATGTCCGCGTTTGGATTTGATGTGGCATCATATGAACACACATTAAACTTTATATATATATATATATATATATATATATATATATATATATATATATATATATTGATGTTAATTGATGTTGACCAGGTAAGAATTTAATTAGGAGATTTTGGTTAGAATAATATTTAGTTAGAAGATGTTCTAATCAAATTATACCTAGTCAACATCAATTAACATTAGATAATGGAGAATTTGACCTAAAAACTCTTCATATTAATTTTCTATGCTTTTATTTTCAGATATTATGTGAATTTCAATTAGCATAAGTTTGTATTACTTATACCTGTTGTTTTCCTATAAATAATCCCTGACGAGGAAGTCTAAATTGGCTACCTAGTTGGTACCTAATTAATCTACCTAATAGTTACCTAATAGGTACCTAATTGGTACCTAGTTGACTCTATCCCTTTTCTCCCTTTTCTCCCTCTTTTTTCTCTTGTTATATATTTGTCTCTAGTCAACCGGAAAGGAGATAGTTGGAAATCTAATTCTGATTTATGAGTTTTTTTGTCTTCTGATTTTGGTACATAAAACGGTTCATAAGAAAGTATATTTCATTTCGATGATCTTAAAAGCGTAGATTATAGTTCTTTTTATTTATACCTTAGAAAAATGGTTTATTTCTGAAATTGGAAGATATTAATCTTTTCGGTTTGATTGATTATCTGAGAAGTGTACTTAAAATTTTACAAATAGAGTTTCTCAATTGCTTCCTTCCGCGGTCTGTCCTTCTGTATTGGACACGTGACCAATTTGTCAGAAAACTTTCAACATTACTTTCGTAACAATTGAGCACAACAGGAACCTTTTGAGTTCTCTAGGATGATTCTCCATTACCTCATACCATGCAGCATCCCCTACGGATGTATTAGGTTTATGGTCATTCGGCACTCGAAGCTCGAGGCCGAACAGGAAATAGCTTCGAGCTCTTAGGGCCACGGGTGTCCGGTTTTATCGTCCATTTTCTCTCCTTTCTTTCCTAAATGTGCACAACAGATTCCTGAAAAGATATTTTACAATTTTCTGACTTTTCAAGTTATAAACATTTATGTATAAAAAAACACAAATGTTAATTTCAATTTCAATTGCAAAATTACAACTCATGCAAGGGAGAAATTAAAAATTTAGCGTTTAACAAGAAAATTTAGAACTCTGAAATTCTAACCATTCAAAATTAAACAAATTATTACATTACTGATGTATCAATTATATATCAATTTCAGATGGCTTCATTTTAATCTATTTTGATTTTAAACAACACAATTTTTAACTTCTTAATTTCAAGTCCTGCAATTGTTAACACTTTATTTAAAATTATTATTCATTCATGAAATTTTCCGAAAAAATATTTTTCAATTTTAAATCATTGATTTTTTAAATCGTCAACTAAAAATAGGACAATTTGAAATCTAAAAAAATAATACAAAACAAGATTGCTACATGTGAATTCAGTGTTTGAAATGACACAGTTTTAAGCCTTTTAATCCGAAATTGTTTTTTTTTCAAGTTGGGTTTGAAATGTTCAATATTTTTAAACATTTTCAAATAAAACATCATTCAATTTTTAATAGCAAGTTCTAATGTCGTTTTTTAGGCTTGAGTTTGATAAATCATTGTCTTAATTTTTCATTGTTTTGAAATTTGTCTGGAGGAATCTCGTTCAAAATTGTTGAATTCCAAATCCTTTAAACTGAAAATTGATCAACTATCAAGTCTTTCAATTTGATATTTATTTCCGATTTCGAAGAATTTAAGAAACCAGACAATTTTGTGATAGTTTAAAATTGAAACCAAAGAATTAAAAATGTTTCAATATAAAATTATTTTAAAAACTGACTAAAATTGAAAACAAACAATTTAGAATATTTAAATCTAAAATTATTAAATGTGAAGTTATCAAGGGTTTGAATATTTTATTTTCTAAGTTTGAAAGATTCAATAGAGAAATTGTCCTGACGATTTTAATATTTAAATTTCAAACTATAACCTTGTGAAATTTGAAATTGAAAAACCTACAAAAATTAAGAAAATTCAAACCAAATATTTTCAAATATAAGCTTCTGAAGCAAAAAAACTTTATTTTCAAGGCCTCAAAAATTGAACTGTTTTAGAATTGCGCATTCAAAACTATAATATAAAATTGAAATTATAGGAATTCTCAAGATGATAATTATATTAATTATAAATATTTTATATAGTATCAAGTGGCATTCAAAGTTATTGGATATATGTTTTTTATAAAAAATGTGATTTCTGTCAACAAGAAAAAAAAACAATATTTTCACTCTTGAAAATGGAAGAAGTTTAAACATTGTGAACCTTTAAAGTTTAATTATTCTAAAAACTTTGAAAATTATATGCTTTTTAATTAAAGCATTTTAAAATTGGAATCTTGAAACTAAGGGGTTGAAAATAGTTAATTCTCAAATTGTGCATCACGATTTTTAAAATTCAAGCATTGTAAATGCAAAACTAATAACTTTAAAATTAACGATAAAGCGTTTCCATGCAAGGGGAACAACTTCAAGTGGGAAAATAATTTTATAAAATGTCAAATTGGCGTATACTAATAAGCTGTTACATTGGCATGAGATTGAATTTGATAAATATTGAATCACTGTGATAGAGAAAATTTAAATTCAAATCGTTTTTTTCTTGAGAAAATGAAAAATAAAGATAAATACAATGGAGATGCCTCCTTTGTTCTGAAAATGAATGAAACACACATGGAAGGCAAAGGTCACAACGATCGAGGTTGGAAACAAATAAATGGGGCGCTACCAAAAGCAGCCCTCGAATTTAGTTACACTAGCTGAGTAGCAGAAGGGCCTGAAGGGCCTTTTAGCTATTTCAAGTATCGGAACGAATTATATTTATTGACCGAGCAAATCTGCAGTATCCTGAAATCCCCAGGGTGGTCCTTATATTTCCGATTCCTATCGAGAACAACACAATTGCTGTCATTTGAGGAAACTGACTTGCAAGGGAAAATGTGTCTTTTCACATATAATCTGGCATACGTTATAATATCATTAGAATTAAAAAATTTGTTAATATTAATTAATGAATAGAAAGTTGTTAATTCACCGTAATTTTAAGAAAATATATTTCATTAAATCTTTATAAATTTTACAAAAGTGAAATGGGAAATATACAATTATTCAAGTTCAAAACAAAATTCAAAAGCACTACAAGCTCTAATATTTTTAATTTAAAAGCTCTATCTTCTTACAAATTGAAACTGGAATTATAAAAATTCAGAATTATTTCACATTTTAATTGGGATTTTAGATATGATAAATATGATTGTTGACCACTGAGACAGGTTCAAAATTTAATTGTTTATTCTTGACAAGAGCTTGAATCCTTGAAATTTGTTCACAAACAACTCCTCAAATGACTGAATTAAAAAATAGTGTTAACCTCTAGAGTGTAAAAAATTGCAACGGTTGAAAGATTGGCTTTTGAAAAGTGATTTAATATAATGATTTGATTTCAAATAACATCAATTTTTGAAAAATTTGAAACCTAAATAAAGAAAATTTATAAGTGTATTCAAAATTGAAATATGAACGGATTCTAAATTTTGAAACATAACGTCAAACAAAAGCAAATGTTTTTTTGGGTGATTTGATTTTTTATGTAATATAAAATTTATGAGTTTGTATTAAACAACGCAAAATTTAATTTTAAACTTGTCCAAGCTTTTATAGTTTTAATTTAGACAAAAACGTTCATTATAAAGCTAAAATTTTGAAATGATCAATACATTTCTCTAAAGTTCCGAATACTGAAAGATTGATTTCTGGATTAAAAAAAAAAGGTTTGATTCTTAATCACTTCAATTTTTGGAGGCAATGAAACTGAAAGGATAAAAAATTAAGCACATTTCAAGCATAATTCTGATTTTGGAAAGAAAGATTTATATTTCTAAGGACTCTAAATCTTTAAAGTTTTTGGAAAGTATCAATAGAGAAGTATAATCAAAAGATTAGAACTTTCCCGGTTAAAGATATTTTTTCTTGATTTCGCACACTCGAAGTTTTTAAAGTTTCGATATTTGAACAATGAAAAGTTAGATTTATTCAAAATTTGAAATTCTATTATTTCTCGAGAAACAATTTTATTTTGAAATGCTTGTTTTATCCGCAAAATGTTTAAAGATTTGAAAGTTTGAAACTTTTCATAATACACATTAGGGTGGCCCTTATTTTTCAAACTCAGATTTTTGTTAGCCATACCTCCTATAGTTGAGTTTTAATGTAAAAAAAATCATCTGACCAAATTTGAGAAATACTAGTTATTTTAATCCGTACCCAGATTTCTATGACGTTTCCCATTGATTTAAAGTGGGAAAAAGGCAACTTCTTAATGTGTGATTTAAACGCGAAAATATGAACTAACATAACTTATAATAAATGTGGGCGGGAAGGCACCCCTGTGACTGGTCACTAAAGTTACCGATCTATTACTATGAATTTCTAAAATTTTCTTAAATTATCATAATCCATCCATTACCATAATTTTAAAAATGTATGAAAAGTTTGATGAATTACCATAATTTCTAAACTTTCTGGAAATTTATCATTATTGTGGAAATTTATGAAATTTCTGGAAAAATTATGAAATTTATAAAAATGTATGAAATTTGTTGAAAATTATTATATTTGTTGAAATTTATGAATTTTGTTGAAATTTATGAAGTTTTTGGAAATCTTTGAAATTTGTGGAAATTTATGAAAGTTGTGGAAATTTCTGGATATTTATGAAATTTATTATAATTTACGGAAAATTATGACGTTATTAAAAATATGCCGGAAGAGAAAATTAAAATCCGGCAAAATCCGCCGGATGAGAAAATTAAGATCCGGCAAGGAATACAGATGTATATAGATGACACATAACCTCCACCTGTCATCAAGCTCTCCCATTAACTTTCTATTGTCTGAAATATTTTCGCAAACATCAATTTCTTAACTCGTTTCAATTAATCTAGAATTGTTTGGAATTAAAAATAAATCGTTTGGAATTCATAATAAATTATTTAAAATTCAATTTAGTACACGATAAAATATGCCGGAAGAGATAATTAAAATCCGGCAAAATATGCCGGACGAGAAAATTAAAATCCGGCATATTTTGCCGGAACAGAATACTCGACCTTAAATCAATGGGAATTTGAGAAACTTGATGGTGCACGTGTTAATATTAACCGATTTTGCTCAAATTGGCAAGAGATCATTTTTTTGCGCGTACTAACAAAACTAGGAGGTGAAAATAAAAAAAATCTTATTCTGAAAACCAAGGGCCACCCTAATATACATATTACATACAGTGATTTTAATAGATTTAGTAACCTAAATCTGCTCAAAAGAAAAATTTAGTTTGCGGATAATTCTCACGGTAAATTAGAAAACTTTTGGTGTCCAGATTTCAAATTTCGAAAGCTACAATATTTATACCAAAAATGTTGATTATAAAAAGTACTATTTTTTTCTGTCCGATATTAGGCAAGAATAAGTTTGATTTTGTAAAATGTAAAGATTCGTAAAGTTGGATTTGACAGATATAGAAATTTTCGACTCAGAAGGACTCTGACTTCAAAATAACCCAGAAAATCTTGAATTTACTCAATTATTTCTGAACTCGCCTTTTTTGAAAAATGCGAAACAGTGTTCTTTTGACTCAGCATAATTGAAGAAGAAAGCGATTTGAAGTAAGTTGCTCACCGCAGGATATTAGCCATAGAATGAGGAGTGACTAAGGGCCCATTAATCGAGTTTTCGTCCTCGTTTTCGGGAGAGCGATTCACGCACGTCGAGATGCCAAGAAAATAACAATAATTTCAAAAAACCACAACGCGATCCTGGCCCGCGCCCTTCATGGTTTCCCATGAATTGGATCCCTGATGGGACCAGCTGAATGAAAAGAAGGAGGGCTATTAGTGTCCTGCCTTTGGGTCCGATGAATGGCCCTTTCTCGTTCGATCTTTGCGAGTCGTATACTGTACAGGTTGCGTCCTGCTGAGAAACCCGTGGGCCACTTTTACGCAGGTTGTTACATACGCACCGATTTATATCGGCAATCGAAAATCGACATCCGATACTAATTGCCCAGGATAAGGGTGTCTTTCATTGCTAGTTCTATAAACGTTTAAACCTTTAAACGATCCTCGATCTTTATTGCATTTTTCTTTATCATCTGGCCAATTATCTTATTTCCTCGTGGGGATATAAAACGAGTGATTCCCTTTTTTATGGAGCTTCCTTACTCGTAAAAAGGAGATTCTTCAAAGGAACAAGTAGAAATGAGGAAACTATAATCAGGATTATATTTCAGCATCTTAGAAGAAAGAATGATCGATTTTTTTAAAGAGTTGACTTAGAGGCCGTCCATAAACTACGTTACGAAATCGTGGCGTGAGGGGGGTTGCGGAAAAAACGACGATTGGTAACACGGGGGGGGGGAGTCAGTGGATGTAACGTTGACCACTTAGATAACGTTTAGTACGTTTCCTGATAATAAATTTCAACAAAGTTTACGAATTTTTCGAAAGATAGCCCTGCAACGTTACAATTTAATAATACCTTAACAACTTTTAAAATAATTTTCATATTTCAGACTTCACAGTTAACACTGGTTTTTAAACTAAAAATTTATCTATTCCATTTTTGGTTACAAATTTATCTTTTTTATTTGAAAATTCACCAACTTGATTAAAAGTTTAATTAATTTGTTAAAAATCCATTTTTGTTTTTAAAAATTCATTATTTTAGTTTAAGATTCATCTCTCTGGTTTAAAATGTAACTATTTTCTTGAAAATTGATGTATTTTGTTCAAAATTCATCTTTTCTGGCAGAAAATCAATCTTCTTAGTTGAACATTCATCTTTATGGTTAAAAATTAATCTGTTTTGGTTGAGTATTAAACTATTTTGCAAAAAATTTGTCTTGTTTGGAGAAAATTCTTCTTATTGACTTGAAAATTCTATTTTTTTACTTGATGACAATATTTTTGGGTAAAAAATTCAATTGTTTTTTTAGAAAATTCCTTTTTTGGATTTGAAAATTGATCTCTTTTGGAAATAATTTAATCCTTTTTTGGTGAAACATGCAACTGTTTGTTTTGGAAATTCTGGTAGTTTGTCTTTTTGGTAGAAATTTAATCTTCTTGGAAAAAGATTCATCTTTTGGGTTGAAACTTCAACTATTTTTGTAGAATATTCAACTATTCGTTTAAAAAATGAAACATGACATATACGAAAATTTAAATTTTTGATAGAAAATTAACTTTTTTGCCTTTTGGCTTCAAAATTCAACAAATTGGTTGAGAATTAATGTATTTTGTTGGAAATTCTTTTTTTTTTGAAGAAAATTATTCTTCTTGGTGAAAAATTGATCTTTTGGTTAAAAATTAAACTATTTTCTAAAAAATTCATCTTCTTTGGTTAAAAATTCTACTTCTCGGTTGAAAGTTGAACTAATTTGTTATTTTTGAAAAAAGATTTACCTCTTTGTTTGAGAATGTAACTATTTCGTTGGAAATTCTGTTTTTTTTTGTATTACAAATTTTTTCTGATAATTTAACTATTCCATTTTTGGTTCAAAAAATATCCTCAATAAGTTGAAAATTCACCTATTTGGTAAAAAATGTATGTACTTTGCTGACAATTCATCTTTTTTGGTGAAAAATTAATCTTTTTGGTTGAGGATTCAACTATTTTGTTAAAAAATGATCTCTTTTGGTTGAATTCAATTATATAAACATTTTTTTTTCTTGTTGAAAATTAATTTTTCAAACTGAAATATCAACTATTCCATTCTTGGTTGAACATTTATCATTTTTATTGAAACTTCAACTTATTGGTTGAAAATTCATCCTTCTTGTTTGAAAATTAACTTCTTTGTTGAAAATTTATTTTTTCTGGTATAAAAGTCAACTGTTTTCCATAAAATTTGACTTTTTATCTTGAAGACTTAACTTTTTTTTTTTAATTTTTCTTTTTTTAATCTTCTCGGTTGAAAATTTATCTTTTAAGGTTAAAAACTTATCTTCTCAATATTAATTTCAGTGCTTTTCGGATTTTTAAGGATTTA
>CAKNYM010052753.1:226642-263399 GCA_932195095.1 Andricus curvator | reverse complement strand
GAGAATTTAAGATGCATTTAGGAGTCTTTGAAAATGACGCGTCAATGCATCTTAAATTCTCCCTAAAACTTATAATATTGCAGTTCAATTATTATAACTATTTTAATATTTCAACCAGGAGCGAATTTCATCTATATCTATATATAACTCTTTTTCAAATTAAAAAAAAAAAAAAAAAAAAGACTTATTGGCTCCTGTTTTAGAGGTAGGCCAGGATTCGGCTTTGGGCACATATTAACTCCTATCAAATACAACGCTGCTGAAGGCTGGTAACCTTCTCAGCATAAATCACCAACCAATTGAGACTCTCGGTTTCCTTTCTCTGTCCTCACATCCACCCCCCCCCCCACGCAGTAACAGAAGTATTGGTGGGACTGACATTACAGATAGACCATCCACCGTACGACGAATAATCACTTAACTTGGACATGATTTCGGCTCGCAAAACAAATTTCGCGCATAAAGGTGTTAGTTGGGTGTACAATCTAAACATGAATAATACAAACAATAAAGTAGCCTCGGAATGGACTGAAACTTGGATCGACAAAATGCATACACACGGTAAACGTAAAGGTCGAATTTCAGGCGATGAATGGAGACTGGGTGTATGGAATGCTAGAGGAGTGAATGACCTTAAAATAAGAGAACTACGAGAAACTATGCATGCAAGGAAACTAGATATTTTATGTGTACCTGAGACGAAGAAAAAGGGTTGCGAAAGTAGAAACATAGAAAATGGTGTGTTGAAAGGCGGTTTTGAAATATGGTCAGGAGTAGGTAGTGAATCAAATCGTAGTCAAGGGATCGGTTTAATTATGAATAAAAAAGCAAGACAGCATCTCAAAGATCATGATTTTGTATCTCCCAGATTGTTGTGGGCTAGAATGAAGGTAGGAATCAGAAGGTTATTTATCATAGCGTGCTACGCCCCAGTTGACAGTGAGCCGCGAGAAGTCAAAGACGCTTTCTGGGACACTTTAAATGACACAATAAGTACTTGCGATCCAGGTGAAAGAATAATTCTGCTAGGAGATATGAACGGATGGGTCGGCGTTCAACGTCAGGATACAGATACAGAAAGGGTACTAGGTAAATTTGGGGATCCAAGAAAAAATTATAACGGGGAAAAATTAGTTAGCTTATGCCTAGAAAAGGGCCTATTTATTACCAATACTTGGTTTCGACATAAAATGATCCACACGTACACTTGGTGTAAAGGAAATAACCGCAGTGTAATTGATTTCGTTATTGCGGATGAAAGACTAAGAGAACTAGTCAAAGATACAAGAGTCATGAGGGGTTCCGAATGCAATACTGATCATTATCTTTTAATCTCTAAAATAAACTTAGGCCGGGGATGGAAAAGAAAGAGAACAGAAAAAACGAAACAAACTCGAATAAAGATTGAAAATTTGCAGAAACCGGAAGTGCGAATAGAGTTTCAAAATAAGTTAAGCGAACGCATAGATAGGACAACTTGGGAAGCGCTTACGAGCAATAAAGATATAGAGGGCGCGTGGGCTTTATTACGGGATATCATTGTTAAAACTGCAATTGAAGTGTGTGGTACGGCAGTGGTAGGAAGAAAGTCTGGTGATGCGTGGTGGAATGATGAAATTCAAGCAGCCCAGCGAGAAAAGAAAAAAGCGCACAAGAGAACATTAAACATGACAGGTCTTAGCGATGAGGAGAGAAATAGACTCAAAAATGATTACAAAGACAAAAAGAGGAAAATGAAACGACTAGTCAAGGAGAGTAAAGAAAAAATCAGAACAGAAGAAGAGAACAAAATACAAAACGGCTTTGGAGGAATAATGAAACTACTATATAAACAGTTGAAGGAAAGTAAAAGTACAGAGTTTGCTAGCATGAGAAACAGCAAAGGTGAAATGCTATATGATATAGACGGGATAGTAGACGCTTTAAAAGACTCTTTTAAAGAACTATTAGGAGGTGAAGATATAGGACAACAAAACTACGACATAGAACATAATGCATTAGAAAACCCAATTGAAAAAGTCTGTGTCACTGAGGTCCGAGACATAATTAAGAACTTGAAAAACGGTAAGGCTGCTGGCATAGACAGTATTAGTGCTGAAATGCTCAAATACGGTGGCGAGTACATACCTCACAGGTTGTGCGAATTAATAAATTTATGTATCGAGACGGGGAAAGTCCCAGACGATTGGAAAAAAGCGATTATCGTACCAATATACAAAAGAAAGGGAGATAAAAACAACTGCAGTAATTACAGAGGTATCAGCCTACTAAGTACCGTAAGTAAAATATACTCAAAAATACTTATTCGTAGGGTAATGGAAATCACAGAAGAAAACATATGGGAAGTCCAAAGTGGATTTATGCCAGGAAGATCATGTACAGATCAGATATTTAGCCTAAGACAGATCACAGAAAAAAGCTTGAGAGTAGGAAAGAAAGTTTTCTGTGCATTTATTGACCTAGAAAAAGCATTTGACACGGTAAATAGAAGTAAACTTTGGGAAGTTCTTAAAGAATACGGAGTAAATGGAGGGCTCCTGCAAGCAATAAAAACAATATATACAGGTAGTAAAGCGAGCGTAAGGGTAAACGGGAAACTGAGTGACTGGTTCGATATTACGCAAGGCGTGAAACAAGGATGCGTTATGTCCTCGTGGCTATTTATCATATTCATGGATAAGTGTCTAAGAACTGCACTCTTCGACGAAGAAGGTGTAGATCTCCAAACAGTTAAGGTACGTGGGTTAGCTTTCGCAGATGACAAGATTGTTATGGCAGAATCAGTCGAGGACTTGCAAAGAATGTTGAATAAACTTCATACAAGCATGAAGGACATGGGACTCAAAATTAACGTAAATAAAACAAAAATCATGGTGTTTGAGGGAAAGAGTGAGAAAACAATGTGCAACATTGTCCTAAATGATGAGAGATTAGAACAAGTTGACAAGTACGTATATCTAGGTAGTCTATTCACTAGCGATGGAAAAATAGATGGGGAGTTAGATAGGCGCATAAATAAGGGTAAACAGGTTATCGGTAGAGCAGGGTCCATCCTAACAAATAAAAACATATCAAAAAAAGCTAAAATGGCCATACACAATTCTATATTCGTACCGACTGTACTATACGGAAGCGAGACATGGACCTGTCAAGAAAAGGACAGGAGTAAAATTAACGCGATCGGCATGAAACCTCTGCGCATAATATGCGGGAAAACACTAATGGACAAAGTCCGAAACGAGACAATCCTCAAAGAATGTGGTGCAAAAGAGACAATAGTTGACACATGGGAAAGAAATCAGTTAAGATGGTTCGGACATCTTGAAAGAATGAAAGATGAGCGACTGACCAAACAAGTGTATAAAGGTAAAGTAAATGGCAGAATGCCCAGAGGTAGACCGCCGAAAGAATGGTTAGAATCTGTAAATGAGACATTAATCCGTAGAGACATAAGAAGCCATAGGAACACAAGAGCTTGCATGAAAAAATGCATGGACGTGAAGGAAGCTAGAGTAGTATGCCAGGACAGAAAAGTGTGGCGACAAATAGTTTGTAAACAGAGTGACAGTAGAATGAATGACGCCTGAAACAAAGATCTTGGATACTAATGGGCCCAAGTGGAGAACCATACATAACAATTTTGTGAGGCTCTTCACTTGGGGTGATCGCTAGAGAGATTGATCAGCAACCTGGGTCGGAGCAGTGTTGCGGAGTAAACGTGTCATTTAAATAAATAACACGAGAATTCCAGATCAATCTAAAATATATATACCTAACACTTATATACCTATCCACCTCATACCTATATTCCTACCTACCTTATACCTTTATACCCATATGCACACTACTATTCTCCAACCGAGCAAGTCACGCCTACCCCGAAAGGGAAATGGCTTAATGGTATAATAATAATAAATGGTAGAAAAGTCATCGTTGTTGGTTAAAAATTTATTTTTGTGGGTTGAAAATTTAATTATTTCGTTTAAAATTCAACTAATTTGTTAAAGTCATATTTTGGGTTGAAAATTCAACTGTCTTCTAAAAAATTGGGTTTTCTGGCTTAAAAATTCAAATATTCAGTTGGAAATTCAACTATCTTCGAAAAAATTTCTCTTTCTGGCTTAAAAATTCAAATATTTGGTTGAAAATGCGACTGTTTTTGGCTGAAAACTGATTTTTCATCTGAAAATTCAGCTATTTCGTTGTTACTGCAAGTGTCTGGTTAAAAATTCTAATTTTTTTCAATCGTTATTTTTGGATTGAAAATTCATCTGATTTAGTATAAAATTAGTATTTTTTAATTGAAAATTCAACTATTTTGTTGCAACTGCAATTTTGAATTCAATATGGTACCTACATTATTTTTATTTAAAAGATTTCATTCCCCTATTTTTCTGAAGAATGACCCTATTCCCCCCTTTTGAGAGCACATTTGGCCCTGAAGTCTTATATTTTAAATTATTCTAGACACACTACCCCAGGTGGAGAAATTATAGATTGATATAGTTTATACAAAGTGGAAAAAATCATATATAATTTTCACTTGTTTTATACAAAAAATGTAGAAAACAAATAAAAATTAGATATAATATTTCCCATTATGTATCATTTTTCCGCCTGGGACCGAATCTTATAGTGTTTAGGCAACGGCTACGTTATTTCGGGCATTGCCTCTTATTTATGAAAATATAGAGAAGAATTTTTTCTGAAAGTAAATATAGTTTTCTATAGGAGTTGGAACTACACCCTGAAGGGTTGAAAGAGTAGTCTCATAAATACCGGATTCTCAGAGAACATCGACCGGAAAATGGCCACTGGGGAATTTATTATTATTGAGGAATAATAAGAATCAAATAATTCTGCCTATCATCGGTCGTTGGATCCTGCGACGGGTATTACTTTTCTGTAATAACTGACCACTACCTTCATATTCTACGCAGGAGTTTTGAAGTCATTGTCAGTACTTTATCTATTTCTGCGAACCTTCCATTATCATTTTCACACATCCCCGTCATTGCATGGGGGGTGATGAAGATAGGGTTCATGGAAAATGTCTACTTTTATTAGCAAATATACATTGTATGCGTACAGAAAATTGAATTAAATTATAGAGAAGGGAGGGTGCTGGTCAGTACTTATTTGATCCCATGTTATACATTTTCTTAATCAATTCAAAGTCAGTGAAGTCGAAAGTACGTTTTTCAGATTTTTCTCGAAAAATATAAACCTTTAAGAATTTTTCATTTCAAAGATACTTTTTTCGGTTAAATACAGGGAAGCCGCTGGAGCTAGAAACCAGGAATACCGGAAAATGACTGGGAATTTGTTGAGATATGGAAAAAGCCGGAAACGACAGTTTTTTTTTGTCCTAGAATTTTACAAATTTTTTAAAGAAACATCTATCCAATCACTTGAAATAACACAAATTTCATATCACATGATACAATGCGATTTTAAATAAGTTCGATCTTAATTTTTTTTTTGTAAGTTCATTCGTTCATTTTTAAGTCTAAGGATTGAAACTTTAGAACTTATTTTCAATTTTTAAATAATTTTAAGTAATATCTTCATAATTAGACACTTTTATTCAATTTCGAATCCTATTTAAATATTGTTTCTGTCTAAAATATTTCATTTTTAAACCGCTTAATTTGAAATTTTATATTAAAAAAAGAAAAGAAGAAATTTGTAATATTTAGCAAGACCTGACTGTTCATTTAAAATGAGCAATTATCAATTTAATTATCAGCAATGAGCATCAAACGATTCATGTATAGAAAACCTTCTAAATTTCAAAATTCTGATTTTTAAAAAGAGGAAAGAAATTTTGGTATCTAATTTTTCCGAATTTAAACAGGAACTTTGTTGTTTTTACATTTTCATTGAGTTCAAGACAGGCAAATTTGGCATTTATAACGTTTTCATCCAGTTTGAAAGAAGGAAATTTGATTTTTCAATTTTTGTGGGATTGGCAGAGGGACGTTTTATATTTTTTAAATTTGTATCGAGTTAGAAAGAAGAACATTTAGGTTTTCTAAGTTTTATGAATTCGAAGAAGAAAATTTTTTTTCTTTTTAACATTTTCATTGATTTTAAGAGAAGAATTTTCTAGATTTAATTATTTCTTGAATGAAAAGGGTGTAATTTTATATTTTGAATATTTTTATTGAATTAGAAGGGAGGAAATTTTGGTGTAATTTTATATTTTTAATATTTTTATTAAATTGGAAGGGAGAAAATTTTGGTTTTCAATTTTTTTTTGTTGGAAGAGGAAATTTTTTTTATTTTTAAAGGGGTGAACCTTTTATTTTCAATCTTTGGAATTAGAAGAGGGTAACTTTGTATTTTAAACATTTTTATTAATTTAAAAGGCAGAAAGTTTTCTTTTCTACGCTTTTCTAAACTGGAAATTTTTATTGAGTTGGAAGGGAGAAAATGATGGTTTTCAATTTTTACAGAATTGGAAGAGGCCCTTTTTATTTTTATCACTTGTTTTTATTTGGAAAGGATGAAATTTTGGTTATTTTTTTTTAATTGAAGGACATTTTTTTCTTTTTAACATTTTTTTCTTTTTAACATTTTTATTGAGTTTAAGAGAAGTTTTTTAGTTTCAATTTTCTTCTGAATTGGGAAAGAAATTTTTTTATTTCTTGAAGGTCAGGAAATTATGTTCGTCAATTTTTTTCTGAGTTACAAGAGGTCATCTTTTTCTTGTTATCATTTTCATTGAGTTTAAGAGAAGAATTTTTTACTTTCAATTTTCTTTTGATTTTAAACCTTTAAAATTTTTAAGATTTTTATCGAGTTGACAAGAAAAACAATTTTGGTTTTTTATATTTTATGAATTGGAAAAAGGGTAAGTTCTTATTTTCAACATTTTTACTGAGTTCGAAGGGAGGAAACTTTGGTTTTTAATTTTTTCTGAACGGGAGCAGTTGGAAGGGATGAAATTTTTGCCAGTTTTTTTTCTTTCAAACATTTTTGTCGAGATAAGGAAAATAATTTTTCAGTTACAATTTCTTTTTCTGAATTGGAAGAGAGGATTTTTTTTCTGAAATGCAGGAGTGTAATTTTGCAATTTGAATATTTTCATCGATTTAGAAGGGAAGAAGTTTAGGTTTCTAAGTTTTTCTAAATTGGAAAAGGGAAATTTTTTATTCGCTCAAGTTGCGAACATTTTTAGAATCTGTTTCTAAATTGAAAGAGGGTAATTCTTTATTTTTAACATTTTTATCAATTGAAAAGGGTGGAAGTTTTGGTTTTCAAGTTTTTCTAAACTGGAAGAGGCACTTCTTTGGTTTAAACATTTTTATTGTGTATTTGCAACAATCAGATGAAAGGAGGAAACTTTTTATTTTCAATTTTGTGCTGAATTCTAAGAGGTACAATTGGTCAGTGGCAAAAGTTTCCATGTTATACGTGTAAATTATTAAGCAGTTAAATAAAAAATTCTGAATTGAAAATTTGTAAGGCTTCAATTATAAAAGGTTAAAATTCAAAAGAGTGCCCAGGAATTTTTGTCCTCGATTAAAACGGCCACCCTGAAATATCTTTACTAGGAATTCCAGTAAAGACTTTGTATCTAAATAGTTGAGAGAAGAGATCTCAGATGTTAAAATTGAAAAAAGCTTTGATCTCTTCATCGCATACCCTTCACTTAACAAACATGGCAGTGATTGCTGAGCACGTACTCGAGTGACACATTCATTACGGAGAGCTTAATAGACTTCTGGTTCAGCCTCTGGATGTAAACGCGTTTCTTGTCGACCCAAAGTAACACGTATGTACTGCCTCATTATTTGTTCCGCAGCGATTTCATTCGATCTGCTCATAAAACTAATTTTTCTAATTCAGATAAATTTTCATTTAATCCTTTTTTTTTATGAATCCACTTTCAAAACAAATTTTCACTTTCAGATCTCTAGAAAACTACCTGTAACCATTAACTTTTGATTTAAAAATTAGGGGCTGTGCATAAATTCCGTAAAGTATTTGGGGGGGCGCCGCAGGATAACCTGGGGGAACGTGAACAAAACCATTTCTTATGTAAGATATTTTCATGTCTGCGAATTACTAAAAAACAAAAGGTAAAAAATTTGATATAAAATTCAACTATCTAGTCGAAACTTCAAATATTCTGCGAAAAATACATTATTTTAGTTAAAGATCATTCATTATGATTAAAAATAATTTCTTTGGTCGAAAATTACCCAATTTTTTTGAAAATTCTTTTTTTTTAATTAATGTTTCTTGGTTCCAAATTTAACTATTCAGTTGGAAATTTATGTGTTTCGTTCCAAATTTGGTCTTTTTTGTTGAAAACGCAACTTTTTTAGTTAAAAACTAATCTGTTTTATTTGAGGATTCAGCTTCTTTGTTGAAAACTCGTCTCTTTTTCATTGAATTCAACTGTTCTAAATATAGGATTTAAATCTTTTTTGATTGAAATATCAACTTTTACATTTTTCACTAAAAATTCATGATTTTGGTAGAAAATCAATTCTTTCAACTGAAAATTTGACTATTCCATTTTTGCCAAAAATGTATCTGTTTTAGTTGAAAATGTAACTATTTGGTTGTATTTTGTTGATGATTCGTCTTTTTAGTAGAAAATTAATCTTCTCGGTTGCAAATTTAACTGTTTGTTGGACAATTTCTGTATTTTGTTAAAAATTGGTTTCATTGTTTTAGAAAATTATTGTTTTGGTTAAAAATTCAATTGGTTGGTTGAAAATTTATCTAATTACGTTGAGGATTAAAGTATTTATTTCAAAATTTATCTTTTTTGGATAAATCCAACTGTTTTTTATTTAAAATAAAAATATTTTTTGGTTTACATATCAACTATTACATTTTCCGTTAAAACATTACCTTTTTAGTTTTAAAAATCAACTTCTTTGTTGAATATTTGTTTTTGTTCTTCTTCAGAAATAGTTTTTTTAACTGAAAATTGACCAATTTAGTTGCAAATTCAAATGTTCAGTTTAAAATGAATTTTTTTGTTAAAAATTTAACTGTTTTATAAAAAACTGGTCTTTTTTTTATGGGAATTTTTTTTTTTTGTAATGAAAATTTAAGTATTTGGTTGAAAATAGATCTTCTTGGTTGGAAATTCAATTATTTGTTTAAAAGTTTCTGCATTTTGTTGAGAGTTTTTTTTGTTGTAGAAAATTAATCTTCTTGGTTAGAAAATTGAACATTTTGGTTGACATTTTTTTCTTTATTGACTAGAAAATCTTTCTTGGTAGAAAATTCAAATCTACTATAGTTGAAAATTCTTCTTCTTGTTTTGAAAATTCATCTCTTTTGGTCGAAATTTCACCTTTTTGGTTAAAAATGCAACTGTTCGGTTAAAAATGAATCTGTTTTGGTTGAGGATTCAACTAATTTGTTGAAAATTTTGTTAATTCATAAGAAACAGTAATATTTTACTACTTCCTTCCCGCCCGTAAATCGTCTTATGTAAATTTTTGGATGACCTCAAAATAAATTCACGAAAAAAATCTAGTCGGAAAAAATGACCTAAGACGGGTTTGGGGGGGAGGGGGGGGTCAAAACTTACGGACTCTAACAACAGTTCCAACTTTGAGTTTCGATTCTCAAAGCTTTAATTTGATCGAAATTACTCAACTACTTTATAGGCCTGCTTTTAAAATTATTTTCACCATTGGTTCTGTAATTTGAATTTTATTTACGTTTTTTTCTTAAATGCAAAACCTCCTCCTTTGGTAGCTATTTCACAAAAGAAGAGAATCCGTAAGTCCAGAATGTAGAAAAGTCATCAGAAGTCATGAAAATGCATTTTAGAGGACAAATTGTAGGGTGGGGACTATTTCCTCCTAGTCTATAGATACGAGGAAAAAATGAGGAGGAGACGTTAATAATCGCCATTCACACTTCCAGAAGCGATTATTCGGGGCATTTCTGGTTTTGCAGGCAAGGATACATGCATACAAACATACAAACACCGGACAGAAGTGCGGATATGCCATAAATACTCGTCCGAAGCAGTATATCTCTTTCGCGTTGCTCCACGCCCAGAGCACATGCTGTCCTGAAACTACAACCACGGCAGGCATCACACCTATGGCTTCTTTTCTGGGCTCTTCGATTCGAGATCTCGTTTCTCGAGGGCCCTGAACCTCGACCGCGGATCTCTAGAATCTCTCGGTATTTGAAGCCTCGCTGCCGACGCCTTGTCGTCTTGACTCGGGGAGGAGACTCTCGTCAATGGAATCCGAAAAGTCCAGGGCGATTTATTGGCTCGCGAAACGCTTTGTTGAAAATCCTGATTTCAGGCTCTTTTTTTCGGAGGAGCCAGGAAATCGTGACTCACTGGAAGCTTATTTAACTTCTCTCATGTCACTTTTATTAGGATGGGCTTTTTACAATTTGTATAGTTTGTTTTTTGTTTGGTCTTTTGATTCAGGCACACTCGAGGGGTAATTATTCTTGAACTTTGCAATAGCTCTTCAAAGAAATTCCATAAAATCTCTGAAAATATTTGAAATCAATTGACACTCTTTGAAATTTTTTATCCTCAGAAATCTAATAAATCTTTCAAATTTTGCGAAATTCCGTGAAATAACTTAAAATATTTGTAAATCTTTTGGAATCTTGGAAATATGTTTTAAGCAGTAGAAAACCTGTGAATTATCAGAAATCCCTTGAAATTTAATTTAATTTCATTCGTTTTCTAGAATTCTCTAGGTGAATCTACAGAGAAACCCTCAAACTTTGTTGAATTCCCTGAAGTCCCTTGAAACTCGTTTATGTTCTTTGTGATCTCGTAGAATTCCTAGAAATCTTTTGATATCCCTTATGAAATTCTATGAAATCATGAAACCACGAAAATCCATTAAAATCTTTGAAAATATTTTCAAATATACTATAAAAGATTGAAAATGTCCATAGAATGATATTAAATCCCTTGGTATCTATGCAATTATTTGAAATTCCTTAAAATCCATAGATATATCCATAGTTTATATCCACAGAACACTACCGGGATCTCTTGTATATCGTTTGAAATCATTGAAATCTTTTGATATCCCGTGAAATCATGAATTCTGATGAAACCTCTCATAGCCCCTCAAAAACTTTTGAAATCTTTCGAAACCTTTTTAAATTCTTTGAAAACTTAAATTCCCCTCAAATGTTTGGAATCATTTAATATCATATAAAATTCCTTAAATCTTGTAAAATTATAAATGAAATTCCGTGAAATCTGTTCATATCCTTCATGATTCTTAAAATTTCTTGAAATCTTTTGATATCCCAGCATGAAATACCATTAAATCCATTGAATTCCAGTGAAAAGTTTTGAAATCTTGAATATATTTAAAAACTCCTTTAAAAATTAAAACATTTTTGAAATCTGAAAAATCCGTTTATTCTCGTCGAAATTTTTAAGTCTGGGAGAATTGAAACCGTGAAATTTCTTGAAATTATTAAAATTCTTCCAATTCTCTGAAATCGTTTGCAATACTTTCAAATACTCTAAAAAAGTTTAAACCTTAAATCCTATGAAACTGTAGAATCTTTTGAAATCCCTTGAAATCTTTAGAATTTCTCAGGAATCCCTTGAAATATCTGAAATACTGCCAAAAATCCTTAAAATCTTCTGATATTCTTGGAATTCCTTCTGATTCCTATCAAATTTGTTTCTATTTCGTGAACTAATGGAATATATTGAAAGACCTCGTTATACCTTCAAGTCCTTTTAAAACCCTTTAAATCCTTGAAATTCTCTGAAATACTCCTCAAAAATCCTTGGAGGATTTTAAAATACCTTAAAACCTTGAAAATTCTTGGAAATCTTTTGAAATCCTGTCAGTTCCCTTGAAATCCCTTGAGAATTTTAAAGTTCCATCGAATCTTATCAATCCTTAGAAATCCAATTAAATCCCGCGAATCTGGTCAAATTTCTTGAAATCGTGTATAATCTCTTTATATTCCTTGAAATCTCTTGATATCCTGAGTAATCCCATGAAATCCGTCGAAATTTTCGATATTTTCGAAATATGGGAAAACCCATAAAATCTGACGAATATTTTTGAAATTTTATGAAATATTTGCAATCCTTTAGAGTTCCTTCAAATCACTTGAAATCTATTAAAATCTTCTGATATCCCGTGAAATCATGAAGTCTAACGGAACTCCTTCTAACCCCTTAAAAACTGTTGAGATCCTTTAAAAAAATGTTTAATTATTTGAAAATTTAAATGCCTCAAAAATATTTAAAACCTTCGTTGAAATTCTTTGAAATCTTTAAAAATTCCTTGAAATATTTAGATATCCCATGAAATACCATTAAATTTGTTGAATTCTCACGAAAATTTATTGAAATCTCTTGAAATATTTTCATATTCCACGAAACATCTTGAAATCTTTGATATATTATTAATATATATATATATATATATATATATATATATATATATATATATATAAAATCTTCAAAAATCCATTGTATTCCTTGATATTCCCTGAAACCGTTTTAAATAGTTTTAAATACTCTCACACAGTTTAAATCCTATAAAACTCTACATAAAATTTTGCAATCCCTTGAAATCTTCAAAAATCCTTTGAAATCCCTTGAAATATCTGACATACGGTCAAAACTGCTTGAAATTTCCTGAAATTCTCTCAAATCCGTTGTAATGTTTTAAATCTCTTGTAAATCTGTGAAATCTTTTTAAAGCTCTTCACGCGAGCCCATTTGCATTCAAGGTAAACCTTTGAAATCCTTTGAATTTCTTTGAAATATTTGAAATCCGATAGAGTCGTGTAAGACCTTCGAAATCTGTTGAAATCTGATGAAATCTTGAAATCTGGTACAGATGTCAGATACGCTGATAAATTCAGTGGTTGACCTCTTGAACACGCCTTATCTATCGCAGAGCTACAATTCTGTGGTGAAAATAAAATGTTTTAAACCGTTTTAACCACTAAAATTGATACATTTTATAGACTATGACTTGTAACCTCTATTATGATGGATCTTGCTACAGAATAATAGCAGGAAGTACTGTACTAAGTAAGGTTACAGAATAGAACATTTTATAGTCATAGGTCGACCTGAACTCTATAAATGGTACATCTCCATTTTGCCCTTTGGTTCGATAAGTCATTTGAGTTTAAGCTAAATTCCTTAAAGGGCCATAAAGCGCAGATGGACCAGAAAGAAGCATGGATTTCCTTCTGACATCGTTTGCCATAAAACAAACTAACCGCCGACAGAAATCTTGTTCATTGCCCTTACCGCGGGGCGTTACGAGGCCAGACTTTATCGCCTCGTGAACTCGTAACTCTTGCAAACAGTTTTACGCACGTAGCTCAGCGCGACGCTTGAATTTCGAGGTCCACCCATTGGGCACACCTACACGATCGCAATGATAGCTTCCGAGATTCTAAAGAACCTCCATGCACGCCAACGCTGCCTTATTTGTGGTAAAGAGGAGGTCTCCATTCTCCACCCTACGACTTTTTTCGGTTTTTTGAAGAAAAAAAATGCGTAATACCGCGAAATGACACGTAATAATGCGTAATGGTCGCGTAATAGCGAGTAGCATTTCATTTACGCTGTATTTTTGTTGCATTTTTTGCATCCTCTATTCCCCGCATTAAAATTTTAGTCTCCTCAAACTTCTCTACTTTTCAATTTAATTTTCTGTGCAACAATATATAAAAAATATAGTGTCAAAAGTAACAATTTAAAAAATATGAATTTTTATCCAAATTTATCAGAATTCATGCACGTATGCTGGGCAATTTTCCAGAACCTTGGAGTTTCATAAGATAAATGTTGTCAAATAAATCAATAGCGATATATTATGACTTTTCATATACTGCTTCTTTTCGAAGACCACAATTATATTATTAGCCGTGTACAACCGTTTACTTGATGCTATGGGCTAATGACGTGTTTTCGAATATGTATAAATCTATAAGAAGCCATAGAAACACGAGAGCTCGCATGAAAAAATGCATGGACGTGAAGGAAGCTAGAGTAGTATGCCAGGACAGAAAAGTGTGACGACAAATAGTTTGTGAACAGAGTGACAATAGAGTGAATGACACCTGAAACAAAAACCTTGGATACTAATGTGCCCAAGTGGGGAACCACACATAACAGTTTTGTGAGGCTCTTCACGTGCGGTGATCGCTAAAGAGATTGATCAGCAACCTGGGTCGGAGCAGTGTTGCGAAACGAACGTGTCATTTAAATAAATAACACGAGGATTCTATATCAATCTAAAATATCCATACCTTACACCTACATACCTATCTACCTTATACCTATATACCCATCTACACACTACTATTTTCCAACTGAGCAAGTCACGCCTACCCTGAAAGGGAAATGGCTTAATGGTATAATAATAATATGAGGTCATTCACTATATTTTTGAAACAATTAAACTAGTTGAAGGCTAGCTTTTTTTTGATTTTCAGACAATTCATAATATACTATTTTAAAATAAAACATTCTCACCTTATGTTTCTCTTTTTCTGTTCTCCTTAAAATTGATTTCTTCAAGCATTATTCGAATATTTCAAACGACTGTCAGAATGAAAGGTTATAAATTCCTAAGGAACTGCAAACTTCACAGATTTTAATTTTTGATTTCATTACACCAGCTACGATTACACCAGCTACAATTTCTTTAAAATTCATATAAGCAATTGCGTACACGGAATTTTTTAGTCGACACTTATATCATTCGACACATTCATATAATTAAAAATGAGATATCTATAATAATGTATTTCATTCATTTAAGCTAATTTTGTAGGAAGCCTTGTCAATATTATACCAGTGATATTTTATTGTACAAAAGCATTTCATTTATATAAAGAAATAACTTCGCTGATATTATAAATTAGAAAGGGGACATGAGATTAGATTCTTCCTTAAAGATTAAGCTCAAACTGTCTGAGGAAAAATCGTTTATAAACGTTTTTGGTCGTGTCAAAGTAGAAAATATTACCGTTACAACAGTGACACGAAAATTTTTGAACAAACTTTACGATCTAATTACAATTTGTCTATACACTCTACGCAATTTGTATTAATTTGTCTGGATTCTAAAATAATTTTTAAACAAAATACGTAATTTTCAACTTCTTCTCTTTTTTACCTGTATCACAAGTTTGTGCATAAAAGCTATTGTCTGATGCAGTTTTTGTCACAAATAAATGTATCTCGCAGACAATCAGTCCTAATCCCGCCATTGAACACCAATAAGTAACTAGGACGTAAGATCTAAGGGTTACTGAAAATTGCCTATAAATAAAAACATAAATAATTAACTGAATGTATACATTAATTGTTATACAAAATTTACATCAGGAAGTTGACATATGGGAAAGAAATCAGTTAAGATGGTTCGGACATCTTGAAATAATGAAAGATGAACGACTGACCAAACAAGTGTATAAAGGTAAAGTAAATGGCAGAATGCCCAGAAGTAGACCGCCGAAAGAATGGTTAGCATCTGTAAATGAGACATTAATCCGTAGAGACATAAGAAGCCATAGAAACACAAGAGCTTGCATGTAAAATGCATGGACGTGAAGGAAGCTAGTGTAGTATGGCAGGACAGAAAAGTGTGGCGACAAATAGTTTATAAACAGAGTGACAATAGAATGCATGACGCCTGAAACAAAGACCTTGGATACTAATGGGCCCAAGTGGGGAACCATACATAAACATTTTGTGAGGCTCTTCACTTGGGGTGATCGCTAGAGAGATTGATCAGCAACCTGGGTCGGAGCAGTGTTGCGGAGTAAACGTGTCATTTAAATAAATAACACGAGAATTCCAGATCAATCTAAAATATATATACCTAACACTTATATACCTATCCACCTCATACCTATATTCCTACCTACCTTATACCTATATACCCATATGCACACTACTATTCTCCAACCGAGCAAGTCACGCCTACCCCGAAAGGGAAATGGCTTAATGGTATAATAATAATAATAATAATATACTTCAGTACAGTGCGCAAATGTTGAATACACTGCACTCATCAAACGATTTGAATGAATCAACCAAATTTTTGTTGGTTCAATCATAGCATATGGTGATTATATGGACAAAAAAAATATTTGGTTGAATCAACTACATTTTTTGGTTGTTTCAACCAAAATTTCTGGCAGATGGAGTATGTCGTTGACTCAAAAACAAAACCGTGTTAAGTCAATTAAATATTTTGCTGAATCAATTTTGTTTTATCCAAAGCATGTATATCCACGAAAACCGTTCTTTTAATTCAAGCAATTTTTTTTCTGAGTTTCTTTTCTTCCCTGAAATGCCTTATATTTTGAATTAAATTTGTAATTGTTAACAGGGAATATATTTAATTTTTGATGATAAATATATTAAACAAATGTCCCAAAGGAACGTTTGTTTTCAGAAATTTTCGTTTTTTTTCAATAAGTTCTGTTGGAAGCCAGTTAATACTAATATTCTCTCAAGATTTTTAGCTAATTATTAAATTAATCATTGTTATGAACAATTTACATTTGTTTACTGTAGTAAGTGCTTTTTTTACACTAACTGTTTTAATAGTAGGGGAGAGTGTATGGTGTCGCGCTTTTACTTAAATGCTGTATATAAATTATGATTGAAATGTGACTTTAATGTATTTTTTAAGGTGAAACTGACATTTTAGGGAATAATATGACAAAAGCAATTGGAAATTTGTCAACTAATGAGTTTCTACAATATTTATAATTTCATGCTTCACGTATATTTATAATATTTCTTTTGATGTATCATTTTGATGAATATTAGAATATATATTATATCTGATATGTAGAAATATATCAGAGATAATGGTTTATGTTAAAAATTATTCGAAAATACCTGTTAAATATTTTTGAAATATGTTTCTGACACCTTTGCCCTTCGATTCTCGATTGTAGAATTCATTTCAGAAGATAATTGCAATACCTTTTTTTATATTAGATACTTTTTTAAAACCTATTTCTGTTCTCATACTGACAATAACTCTAAATTTTAATATTGGTCTAGTCTACTTCAGAGTTTGGTGCTAAGTCACTGTTAGGGGTTCGAATATCCAATAATATTTTCAAACCCATGCATAATTGGTATCTATATTTTCTAATGGCGTATAATAATTTTTTAATATTTAAAGTATAAATATAATTTCAAATATCAGTCTAGAAAAATTTGGTTTGTAAAGCTTCCAGTGAACAACATATGTATTTTTATATTCTATACAATATTATTACACATAAGCAATAGTAGTCACATATATATATAGTATTTTCTATATATGTGAAATGATTTTATATATACCGTTCCTTTTTCTCATCAATATGTATGTATTCATTTATACTCCTTACTTTTTATGGAGTTTCATAGTCTTTCAGAACTATAACAAATCAATTACAACTACCGTGAATCTCAAAATCACCCACAGATCCATAAGTAATTTGCCCTTCGACATGGATCCTGTTTCCTGAAAGGTCACTGGCCTCTTATGAGGGCACCTACAATTAATCGTTAGTTCTAAACCGCCAGAGCCCCGGTAGAAGTATAGAAAATTTCCACCGGTATGGCTAATCAATTTCATTAAATTTTTTCCGCGTTTTCATATTCTGAAATACATAAAAAAATTTTGTGAATTTTTGGTTTTATTTATATTTGGTGAGAAAGTAGCCGTGCTAACTAAGGCAGTCCAAGACTTTCACGACACACGAACTAAATCTCGAGAGTTCAAATCCTCACAATAACTTTATTTTTAATCTTTAAACTCAATTTTTCCCTACTCGAACGACTTCTCGTGTCCTTTATCGAAAGATTCGAGGGTGAGAATCTCAAACCAAGAAACATTTAGATGACACATAGGTTTCCATATAATATTGGAGGTGGCTATTGGCGCGAGTAGAGCACGGGAATCATTTGTCATCGAGCCACATTGTGGTCGCGCCTCTGATGTGCCGGCTCGTAGCGAGCAATGCTCTTCCGTTCGATTTCGTGTACGGATCATTGTTGCCGTTTGCACGAATCGTTTGATTTATGCATTCCTTTCTCGGCCGACAATACCATCGGGTAGCGGTAAAGAAACCACCGAAATGGTCCTCCTCTATTTTGGGGTGCGGGGCTACCAACCCCCGAATAAAAGGCCGGAGGTTATGGTAGGGGATCGAAAACGGTATATAGTATACGGTCGAGCATCTGCCAATATTTGTCATCCATTATCGTTTCTGCCTTGTAAACAGCACTTTATGAACGGCTTGTTAAACGATAAAGTACAGTCTCTATCTACGTCTATCATCTCCTAAGTAATATATTCCACAAAATCCTATGAAAATCAGATCAACGAGGAAGTATTTCAGATTAACCAGCCAACATAATAGCTTTTTGATTGAACTGTTATATCTGAAATTTCTTCATATGTTAAATTAGTAATAATAGGAACACAGAAAAGAATAAACTCCATACTGAGAAACTGATGTAAATGAATCAACAACTTTCGTTTAAAAGCAGATTTTTTATTGATTCAAATGTATATAGTATAGAATTCATAGCATTACTATTGAATTGAAATCTGTAATTATTATTTTATGGAATATTCATTTGGATCAATAAAATATCTACGTTTGAACGAGGGCTTTTGATTCAATATATAATTTTTTTTAGTGCAGTTTCCAATTTAAACGATTCAAACTGATGCAGTGAAAAAAGGGCTATTACCCTATGGACTCTTTGAAATTAAATTTTGGAAAATGGGTTTACACTGTTTAAACTTCTATTAAACCACTTGGCACCACATTTTTACTGATTTAAACTATTATTAAATCTGTTTAAAATCAGTTTTAATCGAATTTCAAACATGTTTAAATTCCATGTAACCGTGATGCACAACAGTTTTAAACATTGTTAAACGTGGCTAGAAAATAATACTTGCCAGTTTGAAACCCGGTTTCAAATAATATCTAAAATTGGTTATACCCTGTTCCAATCCAGTTTGCACCATGTCTGAACTTTGTTAAACCATAATTCAACCCAATTTCGAAAACGTTTAAACCTAGTTGAATCATATTCCAGAGTATAGATTCCAACACGTTTAAATCTCATGAAACCCGTTTTCAATATAATTGTATAAATTTCTCGAAACCATGTTCCAAAGTAGTTTCAAATATATTTAAACCAGGTTGAATCAAGATCTAACCTAATTACAAAGACGCTTATATATATATATATATATATATATGTATATATATACCATTAAGCCATTTCCCTTTCAGGGTAGGCGTGACACTACCCGATTCGGGTAGTGTTTCTAGGTGGATAGTTTTCTTGTAGTTATAAATAACTACAAGTTTGGGCTCACCACACCCATAATATGCCAACAGCACGCAATATTCTCGAATGGTCACCCATCCAAGTACTAACCGCGCCCAACGCTGCTTAACTTCAGTGATCTGACGAGAACTGGTTTTTTCAGCGTCGCATGGCTGAAAAATAAATAATAAATATAATAATATAATAATAATAAATAATGTTTCAAAAATGCAAAGCCGGATGAAAAACTTATCTACACCTAATTCAAGTTTCCAAATTTATTTATTAGGTAGAGCGGGGCCAAAAGTGCTGCGGGGAAAAAGTGTCGCATACGTTAACACAAAAACAAATAATTTGTTATTCGATCTGACATTTTCCGTCGATAGGTCGAATCACCATAAGCTCCTGATAGCCGCTGGTAGCAACTAAACGTTGTTTTTGAGATCGTGGCTAAGGTTAAAATGTTTTTTTGTGCATAAAGTAGTTCTATCGTCACCGTTTCTTTTTGGTACCAACACTTATTTTTTGTGCCATTTTCATGAAGTAGGTATAATTTGGTGCGTAATTATGTATTCTTGTAGTGCAGGTAGCTCACTGTTCGAAATATTTTGTGTTGTTTCAGAAATGTTGATTGTAAATAATGGGAATGTATGTGGGGGGGGGGGGGTAAAAAGTGCCAAGTGGCACTTTCTACCTCAGAGTTTGTATGACATTAGGCTATTTCACAATCACTATAGCTGTGGAGCTTATTCTGAAAGGATCTCAGGCGAGTAATGGATCTAGTGTCACGTATGCAAAAACTAGGCTTATGGGAAGTGTGTTGTGAACTATAGCAATCGAAAATTTTCGTCTGTATTAATTGCGAAAGTGACGATGAATAAGTCTCTAAGCATAACAGTTTTCTAAACATATATCTATTTTGTTGATATGTACTGTAAGATCCTTCTGTGCAATTTAAAATAAAAAAATTTCGTTTTATTTATGTTGGTACTTTTCACGCCACGTGTGGGACAAGGAGTAACATTAGACAACGTTTAGAAAAAAATATATAACATAATAGATGAAATGCATATAAATTTATTATGATTATAATTTGGAACTTTAATGTTTTACATATATTTTAAGGCAATACCAAATTTCTTTTGGACACAGTGTTATGGAAAGTAAATTTTGGCACTTTTAGCCCCACCCTGCCCATAGTTTCGAATATATTTTTTTCGAAAGTACATTTGTGTCAAACTATAATAAATATTTTTATCTCAACTTTCGCTGAAGTCAATTTTTGCATATGGTTCGATTCGTCGATATAAGGAAATCGCTTGAGACCGCGAGAATAGAGCAATACCGGAAGGTGAATGGTTGCAAGAAAACAAGGCAATGTGGTTGCACGCATCCTTCTCTGAGGCTGTTATTATCTTTTCAGACATATGTGGGCCACGCATCAAGAATAAAACACTTTTGAACGCATTGACTAGCTCCGGGCACGTATCTACATCTGTTGGGCCCGGTTGGGCCTCGGGCATAATATACAGTTACGTATTGTTCACCAAGTATTCAAAGAACTATCTGATGCAAATTGTGAAAGTTGAGCAGGAAGATATGCAAAAGTTGATTGCGTAATTCACATACTTCATTGAAAGTAACTTCAAAATAAAAACCACTATCAAATTAGTTCAATCATCAGGCTCCTTTAAAATCGGTTTCCCAATTTCCGTTTTGATCAGTTCTGACCAATAAATTGTTTAATATAACTGGATTTAACATTTTAGATACATTTGGCGCGCAACATTGAAAAAAATAAATATTATGTTTGTAATTACATGTTTCAATTTTAGTTAAGATTTTCGGAACACATCGAGATTGGCGCATATTGCAAGTTCGAGAATCGATTCGCAAATGTGTATGGTGGAACAAAATTACCCTCACGACTTTCGCGATGCACACTTCCGTTTCGCGCTTTATGCCGCTGGAGTCCTTATTACTTGACACGTTATTTATGCACGTGTAGTAGAATGAAAAATGCCCCGGTACCACCCCGGCCCACCTGGGGGCGGAATCGCGTCCGCCCCTGCCGCCCCCAGGCGTATTGGGGCTGCACAACTGAAATCAACGAAACCCGTCACTCGAATCTTGTCAAAACACTCCGAGAAGGAAATTAATTTACAAATTTTAGGGGCTTGGATACATTTAGAAAATTTTAGGGAAAATCAATAATAAAGAACACATTTATTTTCGTATATGGGCGTTTCCACAAAAAACGTCATTTTCAGCAAGAAAAAGTTGAAAATGAAGTTTTGAGCATATCTTCCACATTATTTTCACACATTATAGATGCACATAGAAATAATTAAAATCTTTTTTGTAACGGAATAAATGGAGAACAGAAAATCATGTCGAGTTCGTTTTTCTGGTTTTACATTCAGAACCCAGTGGGCACGAAATTTAAGAACGTAATTGGAACATTCTAAAAACGTTCTTTGGACGTACAAGTCAAAGGACGTTATTTGAACGTTTTAAAAAGTGTCTTAAGTCAGACCAAATAATGTTCTGAAAACGTTTCATGTTCCAAAGACATCCTTAAAACGTCTTTGGAACATTGTATGTTTAAGGAACGTTATTCGGACTGACTTAGGACGTTTTTGAGCCGTTCTAATAACGTTCTTTAACGTTTGTGCCCACTGGGAATACTACCCATTGTAGTGTAAGTAGCTAATATTATGAGCTATTTATGTGAAAAATGACTATTTTTGAAAACTAAAAACCGCTTAATTTTTTAGGCACATCATCATTCTTGTGGAAACGTTTTTCCGATGCTGAAGCACTCCTATCTTCATGTGCGCAAGTTTCACAGCTGCAAGTTTTGGAGAAGACATTTTTGCTGAAATGTTGGAAGGGGCATTTGAGCATCAAATTGGTGTAATACTTCGACAATTTAGTATCACATCTATTTCCTTCATATGATGTATGCCCGACGCCTAAATCTGATGAAAATTGGACCTGGGTAGATGAGCGTACTTTCCATACATGTTGCTGGGGATATTTAAAATATCTTAAAAACGGTGACTCTACTTGGAGATTTTTTTTCTTGACTTTAAGATTAAAGCACAGTCTCAAGTCTATGAAAGTTGTTTAGCCTATGGTTCACTCAACTGTCAAGATTTCTCTCAGTCAAACATTGTGCAGAAGAGATGTGGGCATCATGAGACGCATTCAATTTGTAACAGATGACAAATGTCATACAGGTATGTTTTTGGGAATGGGACCAACTATTAATATGTTACTTGTTTTTGTGAGGGTTTCTACAATGAATTTAAGCTTTTTTTCTATTTCAAAGAGTTAATCTGTAAATTTTCATTTACTATATCTTAACTCTTGAGTGTATCATTAGGGTAGTCCGGGGCAGCGGCTATCATGGGGGCAAAGACGTCTTTGCAAATAACAACGTCATTCCTTGACCATTTTCATTCTACTTTGCATTAAATAATCTATTTTATTAGAAAAATAGTGTTATAAACACAAATAATAAAAAGTTAAAAAAGAAAAATTGTGTATAAAACAGTTTTAACATTAAAATAATAGAAGATTCTCTGGTCGGAATATAACGCTTGCAACATAATTTGAAATACTTATAGCTAAAATTAACGTAAATAAATAAAAAACCATGGTTTTTGAAGGAAAAAGTGAGGAAAAGAAATGTGCAACATTGTCCTAAATGATGAGAGATTGGAACAAGTTGACAAGTACTTATATCTGGGTAGCCTATTCACTAGCGACGGAAAAATAGATGGGGAGTTAGATAGGCGCATAAATGAGGGTAAGCAGGTTATCGGTAGAGCAGGGTGCATTCTCAGAAATAAGAACATATCAAAAAAAGATAAAATGGCCATACATAATTCTATATTTGTACCGATTGTACAATACGGTAGCGAGACATGGACCTGCCCAGAAAAGGACAAGAGTAAAATTAACGCGATTGGCAGGAAATCTCTGCGTACAATATGCGGGAAAACACTGTTGGACAAAGTTCGAAAGGAGATAATCCTCAAAGAATGTGGTACAGGAAAGACACTAGTTGACATATAAGAAGCCATAGAAACACAAGAGCTTGCATGAAAAAATGCATGGACGTGAAGGAAGCTAGAGTAGCGTGCTAGGAAAGAAAAGTGTGGCGACAAATAGTTTGTAAACAGAGTGACAATAGAGTGAATGACGCCTCAAACAAAGACCTTGGATACTAATGGGTCCAAGTGGGGAACCACACATAACAATTTTGTGAGGCTCCTCACTTGGGGCGATCGCTAGAGAGATTGATCAGAAACCTGGGTCGGAGCAGTGTTGCGGAACAAACGTGCCATTTAAACAAATAACACGAGAATTCTAGATCAATCTAAAAAATCTATATCTCCTATCTATAATAATAATAATAATGAAAATTCAATATTCTGATAAATAAAACATTCTTCCATCACTCAAGTATGAAAATTTAACGTAATTCAAGTCCAAAATATATTAAATTTAGAATATAGTTGAGGGTTCTTCATGGGAGCAGCGGCGACCAACCAAATAGTTGAGAAATGTGTGGATGGTAACTCTGCTATAAATTTAGTCAATAATACGATCAAACTCTGACCTCAAAATAGAACGCATATATAAAAACACAGTATCATTCTTTTTTTCGGTAGAGTAGACATTCTGATTTATTCGGTAGATATATGTAGTCCGCATCTAGCAGAATTTCCAGAAATAAAAGTAGTAAAAGTAAAGTCAAAAAGTATAAATCAGTTTCTATATATGATAAAATACTTCACTTTCCCAATGCAAAATATTCCCACGAATCAAATCGTCAAATTTTTAATTCCTAAGATCTTTCTATTTTATAAAAAAAAACCTGCGGCTACCGATTCCCCTATATGCTGAGAGCATAGCCCAAATGCAGCTTGTTAAAAACAATTAAATCATGAAATCATTGTTTTATTAAAATAATTAATACATATGGAAATGTGTATACAATGATGTGAGACATAAAAAAACACATTAATTCCATGTCTTATAAACATTACACAGAGCAATGAATGTTAACCGGACGAAACTGTCCCGCAGTCTACCCTATACCTATAAAAGCGCGGGAACAGAAAAATGATACTTTCTGTGAAAACGCCCATATATGTTAAGAAATATGTGTCAGATATAAAAATAAGATTTAGGTGATAAAGTAGGAATTATATTATAAAATAACTGAAAGCTTTTATCACATTTTCACCCCTAAATTAAAGTCACAGAACCAGTTATGTTTCAGAATGCGAACATTATCCAGTATCCTGGAGCAAGGATCATATGATTCCTGTTGCAGAAGCTTCCAGCATACAAATGCCTTCGCAATTGTGTGCACGTATATGACATACGGGATCATGCGAGCCTGAGTACCGAGACACAATACGGGCCAGTCATTACTGTCTATAGTCATTGTTCAGAATGTGCCGGATGCTTCAAGACCGAGGAAAAGTAATGGCGCTCTCTAACCGGTTGCCAGCTTGTGAATACCCGTACCTATCTTCCTCTCTCATATGCACATATCACACATATACTCAAGAAAAATTTTCTTTTTTCAACTCCATTTTTTTAGTCTATGCAGGGCTCTAAGGAAGAACAATAGCCATGTGCTTTTTGTATTACGAAATATTTCTAACTCATTTAGAGGATAATATTATATACTTATTATTCAGGTATAGAAAAATATCATATTAGAGGTGCATGCATATTCTACAAACTCTACTTTAATGAAATGTTTATTTTATTGCAATTCATTTCATTGAAGAACAAGTTGCCCAATTTCTTTTGCTTTTAAATTACCGTTTGTTCTAATCTTTATTTTTCCGAATTACCATGTGCCCTGATTTTTATTATTTCGAAGTGCCAGTGTCAACACTGTAATTTTTCCGTTTTCATAATTTTCATATTAGCTTATTTACATTTCTATAGGAATGATCATTTCGTATAATTTTTATTTTTTGGAATTAGCATTTGCCCTAATTTTATTTTTGGAATTACCAATAGGCATAACGTTTATTTTTCTGGATTACCATTTGTCATAATTTTCGTTTGTCCATATTGCCGTTTGAAGTAATCTTCATTCTTACGAATAGCCACATATCCTTTAAAATTCATTTACACGAATCGCAATTCGATCCACTTCAATGAATCGGCGTAAATTATGATCATTCGTGAAAATATAAATTAGGTCACATGAAAATTATGACAACTGAAAATTGTGGTAAGTAGTAATTCGAAAATTAAAACTTATGCCAATGGTAATCAGAATGAAGCAAAAATCCTATGTGAATATTTCGCCATATAAAATTCACTTTTGCTTCCCCATGTAATATCTGTGCGAATATTTATTGAATTGTTTTAATATTTGGTAAATTATTAGAAATAAGATATTATTAGAAATAAGATACAGATTATTTTCCCAGAAAAATCAATTGCAAATCTGCAAAATTGAACTATTCCAAAGAAAACATTCAAAAATATATACCCTCAAAATGAAGTTCTCGAAAATTGAATAATTTACAACTATATATATTGGAAATTCAAGAATTTTCAATCGTATCTTCTCAAAATCGTAAAACTTTGAATTGTAAGTCTTTAAAATTAAAGACTTTCTAATTTTTTAAATCTACAATGAAAAATGATGCAAGTTTTAAGTTTTGCGATTAAAAATTCTCTAATTTTGATGATTTACATTTAAAATTTCTTCAATTTTGAATACTCAGAATTGAAAAGTTTTGACACTTGGGAAAATTTAGGATTTTGTATTTAAACATCCTTAAAATTGAATAAATTTCCATGGTAAATTTTCAAAATGAATATTCTTGGATTCCTAATTCAAGTGTTCAAGCAGCCCTTTTAAATTTAAAAATTCTATTACTACATTTGAGTTGAGCGACCCAAAAAAACCTTAGGATACCCATTTTCATAAAATAAAGAGTGCATTAACCAACTTGATCTTTGAAATTTTGTTATCAAATTCGGATTCAGCGACCCCAAAAGGCTTCATAATTCTCATTTTGATAGAAATCGGATCACTAACGCAGATTCTAAAATATGATCGATGAGTTTTTCAAAAAATTGTTTTAAAAACATGAAAGAAATAATTTTAAATTCAAATACTTGTAAAATTGAGCGCATTCTAGCTCCATGAAGTTGAACACGTATTTCCCATGAGAAAAAGGATGTTTTTGTTAGAGTGAGGCAATAATTAATTCAGTTTAATAAAAATAATTGGTTAAACATTATATTATTATTTATAACAATATTTTCATAGAATAATGCTAGAAAGTTACAGTTTTTTCCTCAAATTTTTCACTTTTTGTCCACTATTTAATTACAGTTAGGTAATACTTAATTATTATTAACAAAAATAATTGTTTAAACGAGTGATTATTATTTTTAATGAAATCCTCTTTGAATAATGTTATAGGAAATTGCGGATTTTTCAAAAATTTTCTACTTTTTGTCCACTTTTCATACTTACATATTAAGTGTGGTAATAAATAATGGAAATTTACCAAAATAATTGTATCAATAATTGATTATAATAGTTATAAATAGTTATGAACAATATTTTCAATAAAAAAACGCATTTATTTTTTTGTGGATTAGAAAAATGTTTGGAGGATTTTTGCATGAAAATACGAACACAAAATTTCCAAAGCATTTTTGGACCACCCTACGATTTTACGCTTTAGCTTGGAATCAATCAAAGTGCAGATACTGCGTTTCTTGTTTGTACTGCAGAAATAGTGATTTGGCCACATAAAACTCAAGTCAAACGGTAATTCGGATAAATAGAAATTAAGAAAAATTGCTATTGGGTTTTGGTTTAATTAATTTCAGCAAGTTGAACATTTGGGGAAAGCATAACGCTGTAACAGAATAGAAAATAACAATAGCCAAAAAAAGAAAGTTTTTCTCATCATCTTGCGAAGTTGTCTGTCTGTCCCAGTTTATTTGATTTCCCAATTTTCAAAGCCAAAAATTTTCAGCGGAATTCGTTTTGAGTTTTAAACATTAACATTAAACGCCTTTGTAGAAACATTTCCAATTTTTCTGCAATAGGAAATTGCGAAATTTCTCAAAAGGGTTTTGATCAAAAATTAAAATATCCTATCCTATACCTTTCTCATTATTCCATTGCATGCAGTCAAATTGCTTTCTTCTCCTCTTTTTATGTTGCATGGCTGGCGCTGGTTCTTTGAAAGGTGTTGAATTCTGGAGCGATATCTTTTTCGAAAAGAGAGTCACAGTTGGTGCGAGAGCTGAAATTTCTGAAGAACAGAAGAGTCTATCTGAAAAAGGAGTTAAAATTCACGCGATGATATGCGGCAGATGGGTCGTATTTTGCGGTCGGAGCAGATGACCTAGACGTGAGGAGATCGAACGAGGTGAGATGGTTGCGATTCCGCGCGAGCGAGACAATTTACGGATAATCGATAAAGAGTCTTCAAGAATGGGAATGTAATGTTCGTGTTGTATGGCCCATTGATTCACATGTGTGCGACCGCAGACACGCCAGAAACTGACCCAATTTTCGACGTCGATCTTCTGGAGTCTCCAAGGAGAAAAAACGTGATCACCGGACCTCACGCAAGTCTCTTCATAATAGAGGTGCAACTTTAGTGCTGACAATCGTTTTTTAAATAATTCAGGCGAATTCCTCTTTTTCTTCGACCTTAAGGCTTGTAAAGAGAAAACAAAATTCATGTTAATTTATTCGTGACCTATTTTTCCATGTTCCTTTCTACATTTTTGCAATTTATCAGGTTATGCATTTGGAACGTCTATAGTTTGGCCCAGACTGTGGTAATCATCTGTCTAGATTTTTTCGAATTTTCAAAAAATATTAATTTTTAACCATGCAGTTATATTAACAACCAAATAGTTGACTTTCAAGTAACATAGATGCATTTTTAACAAAATAGTTTAACTTTTAACCAAATAATTAGATTTTCAACCAAAAAAGACGAATTTTTTCAATTAAAGTTAAATTTTTAACAAAAAAGCTCATTTTCAATCAAGAAAGATGACTTTTCTACCATAAAAGATCATTTTTCAATTCAAAAGGACGAATTTGCAACAAAGCAGTGCAATTTTCAACCAAAAAAGATGAATTTATCTAAATAGATGAATTTTCGACCTGCAAAAGATGCATTTTCAAAAAAATTCTCTAAATCTTAAACAAATAATATTAAAATTCAACTAAAAACAGTTTAATTTTTGAGCTAAAAAGACTAATTTTTTTGAAGAAAGTTTAATTTTCAACAATAAAATTAATCTTCAATTAAGAAAAATGACTTTTCTACCATGAAAGATAGATTTTCAATTCAATAGGATGAATTTTTAACAAAATAGTTGAATTTTTGACCAAAAAAGATAAACTTATGAAAATAGTTAAATTTTCAACCTACAAAGATGCATTTTCAAGCCAAAAGATACATTTTTAGGAGACACAGGAATTTAAAAAAATAAAATTCATTTTCAACCATGAAAGATGACTTTTCTACCAACAGACGAATTTTCAACTAGTTGGATTAAACGAAAAAAAAAAAATTCAACCGAATAGTTGTATCCTCAAACAAAAAGATGAATTTTCAACAAAGAAGATTACTTTTCTAACCAGAAGGACAAATTTCTATTAAAATATGTTAATGTTCTACCAAATAGTTGAATTTTCAACTTATAAAGGATAAATTTCTAATAAAAAATGGTATCGTTACATTATCAGATAAAAAATTAGTTTTGAACAAAACAAAAAAAGATTTTTCAACTAAAGATGTGTGTCTTTAAAAAAATGAATTTTCAACAGAGTAGCTCAACTTTCAACAAAGTAGTAGTTACATTTTTAACCAAAAAGAAGAAAGAAATATGTCAATTTTCAACCAAATTGTTGAATTTCGAAACCAAAAAGACGAATCGTCTACATAAAAGTGGAATTTTCAAACTGAATATATGATTTTTTAACAAAAACAACTGAGAATAAAAAAACTATTTTGTTTCAGACTAGTAGATCAAAAACCGTCATTACATCGACAAAAAACTGCATTACGGCCCTAGTGAAAACACATAATATCAAAACTCAATTTCTACCAAAAATTTAAATTTTTCATAAAAATAGTTTAATTTGTAACCAAATAGTTGAATTTTCAACCAAAGGTATTATTTTTCAACAAAAAAGTTCATTTTTAACCAAATAGTTCAATTTTCTAACAGATTGTTGAGTTTTCAAGCCAACAAGACGATTTTTGTTTTTAAAAAAAAGGTTGAATCTTTGACTCGAAAATATGAATTTTCAAATAAAATGAAGAATCTTGAAAAAAATGCAATTTTTCAAAAGCAGTTTAACTTACCACCAAACCGTTGCACTTGTAACCAAAAAGGATGAATTTCCATCTAAGAAGATTAATTTTCATTTTTTAGTTAAAAGAATTCATTCTCAAAAAAAACTAAAAACGAGTTGTCAGCACTCTAGTTACATTTTCAACAAAATAGATGAATTTTCAACTAAAGTAATGAATTTCAAAAAAGAAAAGAATTTGCAACAAAAGAGTTTAACACTCAACCCAAAAGATGAATTTTGGACCAAGAAGATTAATTTTCTAAAAACTGAATAGTAACATTTTCAACAAAATAGAATACTTTGAACCAAGCAGTTGAATTTTTGACCATAAAAGATGACGTTTTTACAAAATATTTGCATTTTCAACAAAATAATTAAATGTTCAATCAAATAGTAGAATTTTAACGAGATGAAATCCAAACCAAAATAACAAACACACTCATCTCCCGACATAAGAACGATTTCGCACATGGCTTGCACTGGCCTTGATCCTGTAGTAGACTTTCCAACCAAAAATACTGGGATGGTTTTTTTTTGGTTTCCATTAATTCATTTCACAATAAAGCAAAAAACGAGAAAAAGGAAAAAAATGTCATTTTTCTGAAAAGAGTTAAAAAGGAAGAATTATCTCAAAAAGAGTGAAAAATGATAATAGGGGAAAAAGTGTGAAGTCTAAAATATAAAAGTGATTTTTTAACTTATTAAGTTATTATTGCACTTTACCGTTAGAAGGCCATCTTGCGCAAAATTCGCACACTTTGTTCAATTTTATCAGCAGAAAACATATTACATGTTATCTAAGTTCGTAAAGTTACTTCTACTACTGCCCCCCTTCCCATCTGTTACCAAACGTAGTTTTTTGGCGTGACCCCCCCCCCCCTCGAATTGTTAACGTAGTTTATGGATGGCTCCTTAATTATTGAAGAAGTTGATCAATGGTCAAGGTCCATTTTTGCAGGGACGCCCTGGACATTGTGGGCAACCCTACAGGCCGCACGAGCCTCTTGCAGAAGCCCATATGCAGGACTGGCATTATTTTATATTTTTTTCTATAGGTGCATCTGCCACACGACCCCGACTTGTAGAGCGCGACACGATGAGTGAATATTAGGGCATGTGAGCAGATCTGGGCGTGGTTTTGGTGTCGTTTCTACAGGGCATTGTCCCAGGACGCGACGCACCTGGGAGTGAACGTACCACGCCTCTACACCCTGGTACATAAGAGGACTCCATGGATGTATCATTCTGCGTATGAGCATTGAGCACTGAACACTGCATACGTGTGCCACAAGCTAAAAATGTCCAACAACCCCTTCGTGTCTCTGAAACAAGAAGAGGAATCATATTATTTATTTCCTTTATACAAAACCACTTTTTAGACGAACTCCTTTTTTTGGAATTGTTTTTTTGTGTCAGCTTGTTTTTATATGAATTATTAAATTCTCGTTTGCAATGTGGTTCATTCCTTCAACTTTTTTTTTAAACTATTCGAAATGTGAAGTATTTTTTACTTGTGGACACTTCCACAGATAAGTTTCGGTGGTTCACGCGCACCTTGAGTATCGTTAAAAAGATTTTATAATTTTTTGTTTCCCCATATAGAGGAAGCTTTGTAACGATGATAATCTTTGAACGTAATTTTTTGACATACGTTGACATGATTCGACCTCTGGGGTCAAAAAATAAGGTATTTAAAAAATTTCCATGTGTGTATAGCGCGTATATGGGTTAACAATACTCTTCTTATGATAACTCAAAAAGAAGTTCAGCCGTCATGAAATTTGAAGGGATTGCTAAATAATGCTTATTATTCATTGAGCTTAGAGCCGGATCAGATATAAGAGTACATATTTTTTCTCGATTTTGTATTTTCTCAAAAATCGTTGTAGATGAGGATTTAAAGAAAATTCTGATTGTATTTTGGAATAGAAAACTTTAGACGTAGATTTCAATGAAATTCAGTCTTTTTTAACGAAGAAAGTTGAGGTTGAACCATCAAATGGAAGGAGGCAGTATATACAGAACTAGATAAACAACGTTTTTATCGAAAACGAGTTTATTGCATACAAAATTAAAAATTAAAAAATACACTTTAGGCAAAGCGATTTTTTTCAAAATCTAATTTTTTGCTACAATAAGTTCTTTTAAAATTTTTTAAATAAAATGTTATATAAAATTTAGTTAATATTTTAATGTAGTAATAATTTTTTTTTCAATTGGGGCCTAACTGTACACGCACACAGTTCTTCTAGTTAAAAATAATAACAAATCCTAACAGTGCCTTGAAGGGTCCTGAGTAGAACTTACTAGTATAGTGGTTCTAGTGAGATTCTGACCACTGCCCTAATTGAAATAGGGATAAATAGGGCGATTTCTACATGGGATAGACACCATACAATGAACGCTCCCAAACTACTTTGCAACAGCTTTTTAAACATTCAGTCGCGTGAATACAAAAAATAATTTTGTACACTACATATCTTACTGAGCTAATTATTATGTAAGGTGGAGGATGATTTGCATCAGAGGGAGAAAATCGATACCACTTTTAAAAGTCAATTTTTCAACAACCATAAACGCATCCTAACTCCACATATCTGATTCTGGAAGCCAATAAAAATTCTGGTTAGTCCGGATATATAATTAGGAGCTTACTACTTCTAGGCTAGACTGGGGCTCTCGATATCTTCAGATTAGTTTTTTCTATTTTTATTTAAAAATGATCCATGTACGTAATATTCAGAGTCATCATCTCACATATTTTATAAAAATATATAATTAATTTGTACGGTTTCCACAACATTTTCAAACAGAAAAGTGATTTGAAATTTATCAGAAGGGTTCCTTTATCTTGATGGGGTACTAGTATAGGTTTAAATAGAGGATTCCCTGGGTAAGGCATTGATCTAAAAATGTGTTGCAGCCTTCTCGGGCTCTGGCGACTTTTCTCGACCAGAGCCTCATTTCAAATAGGGGAAGTTGCATTTTTATTTAGTGTATTGGTTTATTTAGTGATACTATAAATAGCTTTATTTTGTATCAGAATCGACATTAAAAATAGTAAAAAACTGCCCGGTTAAAAATTGTATAGTATCATCCCAGTACTTGAAGTCCCTAATAATAACGGAATACTACTGGCCAACAACTGGTAATAATCCTTTAATGTAAAGTGCACTGAAACAGTACTTTTTATTATACTGAGCCAATACTGGGCCGATTTCAATAAAAGAAACTGATCTATAGTAGTACCGTTCACGCATCAAGCTTGGCACCAGTTTTTGGCCAGTAGTGTGCCAGTACTGTGCACTTGCGGAATATAGTTATCGTAAGAGGTGTTCCCAGTACTGGAAGAGTTTTTATATATTTTGGTTCGAAGACATTATTCAAATATTTTCAAATAGCTCGAAACTAGGACCTCAAATCTAAATTATACTATAATTTGAAAACATAAGAATGATAACTGGGTAAAGATTAAAAATGAAATTTTACAGGGTGAACAAAAAAGAGTTTCTACGATAGATTTTCAAACATGAAGTTTTGATAAAATTATAGGTGGTGCGTTCATCAAGAACACTTCATTGAATATGTGAAATCATTCAAAACAAATTTATCTACGTGGTAGGGGTTGGAGGAATATGGTCCTTCTCCAGTTTTCCATCTCATCAATTTTAAAACTGTTTATTTTTTTGCTTCCTCATAGAGATAGAGGAAAGTTTGTAATGGTAACATTTTCCAAAATTTTTAAATTCCTTCAATTGAACCTTCCTCAATTTAAAAATGTCTAATACAATGTTGTAATATCTAAGAAATTGTCCGTATGCGTGTTGGATGTGTGTGTGTGTGGATGTGTGTGTGTGTGGATGTGTGTGTGTGCGGATGTCACACTTTTTTGTGAACACGATAACTTGAAAACGGTTGCAGATAAATTGATGAAATTTGGAGGGCTTATTTTTCCCTATAATATCTTGAAACTGACTAGAGGATTTCTAAAAATATTTGTTGCATTTTTTTTAGCACTTAATAATATTTTAAAATCGGTTTTTTATAGTAAAACTTTTGTCATTCACATAATTCAAAGTAGATGCGAAAATATAAAAGATTCCTTGGTTCGAGACGAATCGATTGACCTATAATATTAATATATTTTATTAAAGCGTAGGGAAGTTATGGTAATTTATATATTTTTAAAATCGATTTTTATACTAAAAATTTTCTCATTCACAATATTTGAAAATACGGTTTTTTATAGTGAAACTGTTTTCGTCAATATAATTCAAAGTTGATGCAAGGATATAAAAGATTCCTTGGTTCGAGGAAAATCGATTGATCTATAATATTAATACACTTTATTGAATATTAAGGAAGTTATGTTCATTTATAATATTTGAATCATCTGTTTCTAACAGAAAAACTTTTTTCATCGACATAAGTCAAAGTTGACGCATGAATAGAAAAGATTTTTTGATCATAAATTTTCAAATAGAATAATTCTGACAATTTCTGTAAAAAATCATAAAACTGGGAAAGGGATAGGGTGCGACAGAACTTTTCCCTTCCCATTTCCAGCTCGAAAAATTATCATTTCGAATACAAAATTTGATTTGTCTGATTTGTCTTTGTATTTAAAAAATGGTTTGTATTATTTTGTAATTTTGTATTTTTGGTAAATTTCTATTTTTAAATTGATCAAAATGAAGACTTTGGTTTGCTATTGCTGAACAAAAGATAATGCTTCCTCTATGAGGAAGCAAATACATTTGCTGACGGGAAGCAAAGTGCTCGTGAAATGAGCACCATATAATTATAAATACAAAAAAAGTGGAAACCCTCGAGATCGAATTCACAGCTAGTTTACAAAATTACGAAAATATTGTGAGGAATTTGTCGGGTATCAACGTTTCCAGATGAAAAGGTGCTATCTCAGTAGGACGAAATAAAAAGGTGCCATCTGGGGTGGCGAAGTATGGAAGCTTGAAAATCCCATCCAGATAGTATTGGGAACATAAGTGCCCTCTGATGTAGGGAAGCTTTTTATTTAGTTCTGTCGAGATAACACCTTTTCATATGGACACGTCGATATCTATTTTTTGATACGACAAAATTTTGAAAAATGTTCGTACTGGAATTTAAGAATTTATGAAAAAATGAGAATGAGAACTGTATAAGGAACAAAAATAAAATTATTTCCATAATATATGATAGAAAATTGACTCAAAATTATGTATGCGGCTATTATTCGCAATGTTTTAATGAGGTGAAAACATTTTTTTTTAATTTTTTGGATTTGAGAGCGGAAAAAACAAATGGTCCTTATCCACTTGTCATTCTGATAATGTTAAAATTCATTTTTTTTTGCATGACTGAAGAAATAATTTATACATATTCCAAATGTATCCACAAATAGTGTCCTAAATGACTAAAAATAAAACACAAATTATATAATAATACACCTCTATTTCTAGAATCAAGGCTCTTTTTCAAGATATTTGTAACATAAACTCGTCGAGGTTCACTCAAGCTACACCTGTGAAAAAACGTTACCAGTTAGTAAAACAAGCCAGGAATTTAAAGTAGTCTAAGTTGTGGGACAACGCACCGCGAGGGAAACGGGTCAATTTATAATTTTCCGCAGTCAGCCATTCGCGGAACAGCCGACCGGATCGGCTGCAACGACGAATCGTCGTCGTTGACGTTGTCGTTCACGACATCCGAAGCATTGTAGCGCAACGTGTCATTCCGGTAATGTAATGTAAGTACGACCGTAACAATGCCGTATAGACGTTTAATTATCATAGAGTAATATCTAATAACATACATTAGTCCGCGGGTCGCCATATGGAGAACCTTTGTCCGCCATAATAACAGTCGCACACGGAAAGAGTTGTCTGCATGCGCATGCGTGGTTAGTACTCCTCCTTCTTCCCGGTCTTATTATTTTTTTCCTTTCCTTTTTTATTAATTATTTTCCTCTTCCTCCTCGCTTAACGTGTGACCCCCTCTTTGCCCCTAAACCTCAGACTGTCCTTTATCCCCCATCCCCCTCCTCACCTCCTCTTGCCTTTTTTATGTGAATCATACCGCTGCGTGGGACTGATTACGGTAATCAACCAGTCCTGTTCCGGTATCGGTCACTAATTACAATAATCAATACTACGTCATTTCCTTGTTTTCGAAATGCGAGACTTTAACTCTTCGATGCTCCACGCGACCATCGACATGCTCAACGGTAGCAAATCCGTTATTGATAATGATACTTCTCGGAAATGACTCTTTTCATTTTTGTCGTTTTTTCATTACATTTGACTTTTCAAAGAATAACAATAAGCCAGAGAATGATTTGAAATTTTCTTTTTTTAGTCTAATACGTTCAGCAATTTTTTCAAATGCGGGTAATGATGGCCAGAGTGACATAGGCGTATTAAGATTCGCACCTGTGTATCACAGCCACCTACAACCACGAAAATGTTAAGCTGAAAATCGATTTTTCTACCTTTATTGAATATCTTTTGAAAAATGCCGGAGTGATTTTCATGCGTTGATTACGAAAATGACAATAAAAACCCCGCAAAATTAATTTTCAAGGTTAAAACTTGAAAAAAAAAACGACTTCATTATAATGAAAATACAGAAAGTGGCATTCTTGATGCCAGGGGTAACCTTATAAACCTTATAAAATCGGCTAGGTATACTGGAAAAAAGATAGGACTGTGTAGTAACAAAACTTTCTAAATTGAAAATACAACGATATCCCATTTTCAAGAACCTTCATATCTTTATTTAGTGATACGAGAAAATACAAGCATACCCCAATTTCAGTAGTCCCTTTCAACACGAGGGGTAGAAGAAAATTGGCATTCTCGGGTGTAGCGTGTTTTGTTAAAGATGATATGTCTGAAAAAATATAGGACTGAGTAGGAACACACCCTTACCCCTTTTTACTAGCCTTTCTTGTCATAATGTGAAAAGTGAAAATGCAACCATATCCCATTTCCAGAAACTTTTCTTTTTATTATGTGAAAAGTGAAAATGCA
>CAKNYM010052753.1:204419-226632 GCA_932195095.1 Andricus curvator | reverse complement strand
CTTTTCATAATGTGAAAAGTAAAAATACAACCATATTCCATTTCCAGTAATCTTACTTTTCATTACATGAAAATTGAAAATACAACTATACCCCATTTCCAGTAACCTTTCTTTTTATTATGTGGAAAGTGAAAATTCAAGCAAATTCAATTTCCAGTATTACCTTTCAATCAGAAGCATAGAAGAAAGGGGGAATTCTAGGATGTAGCATATTTTTGTAAAGAGGATATATCTGAAAAAAGATAGGGATGAACAGGAACACACCCTTACCCCTATTCCTGTAGCTGTTCTTTTTATTATGTGAAAAGGAAAAACACAACCATATCCCATTTCCAGTAGCCGTTCTTTCAATTATGTGAAAGTTGAAAATAGAACCATATCCCATTTCCAGTAACCTTTCTTTTTATGCCGTAAAAAGCGAAAATATAACTATATCCCATTTCCAGTAATCTTTCTTTTGATTATGTGAAAATTAAATACACAACTATACCCCATTTCCAGTAGTATAAAAAATAAAAAGGATCAAAAAAGTAAAGTACAGGAGGGATCATAAATGATGCAGCAGTGAGAAAAGAAACTTGAAGAAAAAAATTTAGAAAGAAATAAAAGAAAATGAGTGAAATCTTAAAATTGATTATGGAATTTTTAAATTCGCATACATATAACGGTAAATTATAATACTCATATCAAAATACATACAACTAATTATACATCGATAGCACTGAAATTAATTCTGCAATTGTGGTTATTATCTGCTGAAAGATATAAAATAAAATAGTGAAAAAAATGTTGAATGCGCTGGCCATCAAAAAGTCACTCTAATGTAGAAAATAAGAATTTTTTACATTATTAGTATAGTATTTACTACATTGTTTATATCGTAGTAAAATAAATTATTCCAATTGATAATTGTTTAAATTAAAGAATACAATTTTGCAATTGAAAATATTTAATAAAAACAAAACCAATCAGCGTATTCGAAAGTGTTACCTGTTTAAAAATTATATCTAAAAATGGTTGAAAATTTTTATTTATTGCAAAATTTTATTCTGAAATTTAAAGAATAATCAATTTTACTATTATATTTCACTACTATAATAATATAGAATAATGAAGAATATAATATAATAATAATCTAAAAGAATCTTGTTTTCTATATTATAATGTGGAAAACAATATTTTTTTTAGATTATTATGCCCAGCATATTCGAGATTTTTTTTTCAATAATTTTTTTATTTTTTAAGTAAAAAACAAGCTTTCTAAAAATTTAATCAGAATGTTAGCGTCGACGGCCTTCAAGATTCGTTCCTGCTTCAAAAAATTTGCTACGGGATTCAGCATGGAAAGTGACATAGAAAGCTTCAAAAGCAAAGGAGGGCCATAAGGATGAGGTCTGCCCATAGTATTACACGCGATTTCAGCTACAAAAGATTCATCTCTGCCGATTTACGTTGACGTTCCTGTCGAATTTACACCCTGCTTCCCTTTTCTATGCCTTTTCTCACCAGGGCACAAAAAGTAGAGCGGGTGCTTTTCAATGACAATTGTTACTGCTGTCACCTCAAAACCAATACCCTACTAAAGAGAGACCTGTTTTTGAAATTGAATGAATTTCAATCCTATTCTTTGAATAATAAAATTATTCATCTAGCTTCACTTGGAAATTCCAACAAAAAAATCATTCTTTTTATTTACAATAACATAAAAAATATTATATTTATAATAATGCAAAACAAAAATCTTTCGGACGGTCGAAATATTTGTACAAAAATTAAAGTAATTCATTTTGGTAAAGATAGAATTGACAATAAAAATGGTTCAAAAATTCAAAATTGTGTGGAATTTCCTCAAGATTTTTCTGAAAACTCGTTCTAATTTATAACTCTAATGTACACGTCTCCTTTTCCCTCTTTTTCTGGATTTCTTTTGTATTTGCCGTGCTCTCAAGAAGTCAACCTGTAGGGTCTCTTGCGAAATAAAAGTATACGTTACGAGGGTCTAAACAGATCCATTGACCAGTCTGCAGAGTCATTCAGAGAGTCTGGAAGGTTCGCCTTTGTGGAGGCCACTCGTACGAAGTTTGAATGGAGAATTGGTGAATGGCTCGAGGCACGCTGTGCCACTAAAATTGTCTACTGACTTACGTAGTTTTGTAAATAATCTTTCTTCTTCCTATTATTCGACCAACACCTTCTTTGAATTGGATCGCATCTTCTCAAGCATCTCTTTTCAGAATATCTACCCAATTTTGTGGTAACGATGATCCAGAATCATCAATACTGAATAGATTATTTTGTCTGATTTATGGAGGAAAAAACCACATTGGTGTCAGTGACTCCAAAATTCAATGAACCGAAGGAATTTTTCAAAAAGGACCCACTAATGCTTTTTTCTTTAGAAATATTCGTTTTTAGATTTAGTGCTTTGGAAAGTTACATAAATCTGTATAAGACGATGTCGCTATCGTGATAAATATTTTATATATACTATATATTTTTTTTAATTTCTATCAAGGAATAATTTTAGTTTATACTTCAAAAAATATTAATACTTGTTGTTTGTTTAATTATTATTGATAACAAGAATTTTAAATAATTGTAAAAATATTAATATGCTGGGATAGAACATTAAAATCCTTCAAAATATGCTGAAAGAGCCAACTAAAATCTGGCAGAATAGGCCAGAAAAGAAGAATAACCGTTATTTATAAGTGGCATGCTTATTCTTAAAACAGTGATATACATCCATATTTTCGAATATTGAGATTTCATAGGGAAAAGCTTGACTTTTATATTGAAATTTAAACCGAGCATGTTACCACCTGAGCCACGCCGACTTCTATACATACATACAAAAAGACGATTTTTCTATAAAAAACAGTCGAAATTTCTAATAAAAAATATGAAGTGTTAACAAAGAAGTTAATGTTTAAAAAATCATTTTTAAGAAAGAAGTTCAACTTCCAACCAAGCAGTTCAATTTTTAACATAAAAAAAACGAATTTTCAACAAAAAATGTAATAGTCAATATTTCAATAAATTATTATTTTAAATCAAAAACAGTTGATTTAACCAAAAAAGACAAATTTTCCACAAAATACTTGAATTATCAACTAAAACATATTAATTGTCAACCAAAGAGTTGCATTTTTAACCAAAAAATTAAGCTCCTATACCAAAAGAGTCGAATTTTCGACAACAAACATAATAGGGATAAATTAAATAACTAAATTTCAACATAACGTTTCAATACTTGACCCAATAAATGAATTTTGAACTAAAATGATGAACCCCTATCTCAAAAATTGTATTTTTCACAAAGTACTTGAACTTTCGATTAAATAGTTGATATTTCTACCAAAATGTTGAATTTTCTACCATGTTGCCAAATTTTCCAGCCGAAAGTACGAGTTTCTTACAAAAAAGTTAAATTTTCAACAACAAAAATAATTTTCAACCGAAATAGATTAATTTTTAACTAGGCAGTTGCATGTTTAACGAAAAAGGATGACATTTGTACAAAAATAAATGAATTTATGGAACCAAAAAGAAAAAATTGCAATCAAATTGTTTTAAGCTCTGAAGAAATTATAAAATTGTACATTTGTAAGACTAAACACTTATTGTTAAGTTATTAACACATTTCATTTTCTGAAAATAATTGCATAAAGTTTCCACGTTTATTTAATTAACGGAGTTTATATTTCATATGTATGTTCGTTCCCTAAATTAATTAATAAAATCTTGTAACATTTTGGGGGGTTCCGAGCAAATATCACGGTATCTTACACGTGAGGAGGGGGGTTGAAAATTTCAGAAAAATATACCTTATAAGTAGTTTGTATATGACCCCTGATTTGTTTATTCATCTATTTATTAATAATTTTCTTATTCTTTTATTATAATAATACTAATATTACTAAGCACTACTAAGATTATTAGATAAATCAAAAGTAATATTCTTATAATTATCCATAAAGTCTGTTAAATTTTCTTTACCGCGTGCCTCCCCCTCCCATGTAAGACAGCAGAGAAAAATCGTTGATTTACCCCCACCCCACTCAAAAGACTTTACGTAACTTATGCACGGCCCCATTGTGACTCTTTAGTAGCAAAAGTTCTATTAATTCAAACATTTATTTTCTTGAAGGAAATAAACGTTTGAAAAATGCTCTTCAAACCGATGATAAATTTTGCCTATAAAAATGGAATAGTTTGCAATGTGAAAAGTTCTTACAAGTTGAAAAGAATTAAATCATGCATGGAGAAGCTTGGAATTATAATGGGGTTCCTAACCATTTTCAGGGAAAATTCATGAGGGACACGCACGCCCATCGGCGAGCATTAAATAAAGTCGAATAGCTCCCCGATGACGATGACTTACGCACTCCACTGACAGAGTGTGGTTTCCCATCGAAATGGGTGCGAAACAAATTGCTATGTTCCGCGGGTCTTTTGGGGCTTCTGGGGCGTGCCAAAGAGACTCCCACGGCGACACGTTTATTCATCACTCCCTGTGGAGTTTACAACACACCCGGGACCATCATCTCGGTAATCCTGCGAGATTTGTTTACATGCTCTTAAGCCTCCGTCGATATGTTTGCCCAGAAGGCCCTACTTCACTGGCCGATTATAACGGTCCTGTAGACACCCGAATTTTTCTTGAGCACGTGTGCTAAGCAGACACTTCAGGTACTCACAATATTTGTCAAAGTCAACAACATTCTTTGATAAATAGTGAATTATAAAATATAGTCTATTATTACATATAAAACAGTGCAACTCACGGATCATTTCCCTGAGTAAAAAAAGTGCCCGAGGAATCAGGATTTTTTAGGACAAAAGTAGAAGAGAAGTCCTAATAATGTTTTTTTCTTACATTTGTACTTATAAGTCCTAATTGAAGAAAAGTATTAATAAGTTCCAGTTCATTTTTTTTTCTTCAAAATTTATAGAGGCGCTCGTATGGGATTGATGTTCCAAGGGTTCCTGTTGAAATAGAACTAAAGTATCAAAAAAGTTAAATATTCGTTCTACAAATAATTTCCACGGCAGTACTCTTGCGTCCTAAGAATATGTACCGAGACAGGATTGTTTTGAAACTTTTTTGGGACATGAATTTCAAATTATATAAATGTAGGCAAAAATAAAGAAGGACTTTTATAGAACAAGCCGTATCCATTTCAGATCATACAGGCAGTGCAACTTCAAATCACAGAATAATTCGTCTTTTAAATATGTTGTTTTTCAAAGGAAATGAGACAACACATATTTTAATTTTAAAATTAAGATAGAACCGAAATCCATTTTATCATGAATAATTTTATGCAAAATGAGCATGAAAAAGATTCAAAATTAAAAAATAGATTTCTAGACCACCTCACTTTTCGGCACATTAGAGACAAAAATAACCAATTGAAAAAAGAGGGAGAAAAGGAGAAAAAGTCAACCAAAAATACCAACCTCTCACTTTTTCTTTTATCCGTCTTTTTTATACTACCAAGGAACCAACATTGTTCGGAGTCAATTTAAACTCCCTCATCAGGGATTATTTATAGGAAACTACAAGGTATGACAAAAATATATTATTATGCCAATTGGAAAAATCAGAAACATAATACCTGCACGATAAAAATAATATAATATATATATATATATATATATATATATATATACATGTGTACACTCACATACACATATACAAACACAACACTAATCACTTTTCTTTAAAAAAGGATTAATTAATCAAAATTTTGTATTCATTAGTGAAAAATTGACAAAGGTATACAAAACATTATTATTCATAATAAGAATTAGAAAAGAATTTAAAATTCAAAGAATATTTTAAATTAAAAAGAAGAAAGATGGTTATTATGACCTGAAAATTATTAACCCCGACACTGATTAAAAAAATTTTTTGAAAGAAAACAGTAACGAAAAATTGTTGGTTCCTTGGTAGTATAAAAAAGACGGATAAAAGAAAAAGTGCTCTGTTGGTGTATTTTTGGTTGACTTTTTCTCCTTTTCTCCCTCTTTTTTCAATTGGTTATTTTTGTCTCTAATGTGCCGAAAAGTGAGGTGGTCTAGAAATCTATTTTTTAATTTTGAATCTTTTTCATGCTCATTTTGCATAAAATTATTCATGATAAAATGGATTTCTGTTCTATCTTAATTTTAAAATTGTTAAATAGAGACACTAAACAAAAGATTCGTTCTAATTTGTAGGGTTTTGTTCATTAATATTTTCTGATTTCTTTTAATTGAGTCTGAATAATTTTAACTCAATTTCTTGAAAGAAATCTTTTTATTAAAAAATTTTTTTGTAATAAGTTTGCACTAAATATAGCAATTTTAGAAATATATATGAAATATTTTTGGATTATTTCTTTTTCCTATTTGTGAAATTGTAATAATCTAATTGAATTGGATTGAATCACCCAAAAACATATTTTAACGTTATAAGAGAAAAAATTATAGAATTATTTTCGCCAAGTTATGAATATTTCAAATTTAAAACCATGTGAGCGTAACCTCAAAATTTTTTTTCACATTTTGAATTGAGTTGAAAATTTGGGAAACTAAATATAAAGCACTAAGAAACGCGGGTCTGGTCCTACATTTTTATAATTATAAAAAAAATTTGTTCGTAAAAAAAATTTTTTTTTGCTTTTTCATAATTATAAAAATTTAGGACCAGACCCACGTTTCTTGGTACTTCATATTTAATTTCGCAAAATTTAGACTCGATATCGCGTTTCGTGTGAACGTAAATTGGTTTTGAAAAATATGTGAAAAAAAATTTGGAGGTTACGCTTACATGGCCTTAAGGGCTGTTTAAAAAAAAAGAATTTTTTTAACCTTTATAATTATTGACTTTATTTACCACCTTTTTATTTTTTGACATTTTTTTTTATTTGTGCTTCCATGAGGAAGACATCCTGTGAGTTTTGAGGGCTAAGCTATTTTTCTGGTCAACCAAATTTTTTTCGGAAACTTGAATTTTCTTCAAAACTGCAGATTTGATAGAATGCTAAGAAAAAATTTCGCTCATTTCAGAAAGCTCTACAAAAAATACCTCTATTCTTTTATGACATATTCTATCAATCGCAAGAAAAACTGAAAAATTAAATTTGTCGAAAAATAACTCTGAAGCCCACAAGCATGATTTAGTTCCCCTAAAACATGTAAGATTTCTTCACAATTTAAGTAGCAATTCAGAAAAATATGCAAGCAAAAAGAGCTGTGTTTTTTTAGAAATGCATAATATTGCGCAATATACTCGACTGACTACTCGCACACTGTGGCCCTCCCGAGGCGAGAGTCGCAACCGTCTCTCACCCCTTGAGCTGAGAAACTGCATGGGCCAGCAATGCTAGGAATTCGTAAACCGCGAATTCCTAAAACGAGAGTCGAGTGTACTTACACATATAACTTTGCAAAAAGCATTTTTTGCTCAAAACGGTAAAATACGTATCGTCTTATTGCACTACCTGTGTGATTTGAAATGGATTTGGTCAATACTTTTCTCAATAAAATAATTCTCCAAAGCAGGATTGTTTTTGAAATTTTTTTGGGCATGAATTTCCAATCCTCTTGGCCCTGAATGTTTATGTTCGGAGCGAGCGAATGTCGTATTCGATTTAAGTGAAGGCTATTTAGGGCCATGCCCGAAAACGCACATAAATGGGATTTCCGGTGTAACAGAAACTTTTCGAGAAAATTTTATTCCACTACTTTTGTCCAAAAAAATCTTACTAAAACCTTACGGAATTTAAATTAACAGCCCTATTGTCTGTCTACTTTGTCAGTCTATCAGCGCCATCGAGTGGAGCGTTTTAGAATATTTGGTTGTATAATAATAATAATATACGTACACTTTTTTTTGTTAATTAAATGTTTTTATTACTTTCGTCTCTATTTGGACTTGTAAATCGATTACACCCGGTACTTTAGCGGGACTTATCTAGAATCTGAATGAGGGGCCGTTCAAAAAATATGCGAAGCTTCAGGAGGGGGGGGGGTAAAAAATACTACTCTGCGTTTAGGGGGTTTAAAAGTTCTGCGCCCAATAACCCCAAAATGAAGTGCTTTTTTTAATGTTTAAGAAGATATTGGGAAAACAGTCAAAAAGTTTAAGTTTTACGTAGAATGTCTTCAATGTGTCATGAAAATTTTTTATTTTTTTTTTTCCTGGTTGCATAGAAAGTCTATAAGCTTAAAGTAAAAAAATAAATAAAAAAATAATTTGAAATTTCATAAGTTTGAGTTGTGGGGGAGTGCTTAAAAATGTCCAAAAAAGTGTTACGTTTTTTTTTAACGGCCCCTGGAACTTAAATGGGACTCTTTCTTTTACTTTTCGCCAGAAAATTTATTTCTAGTATCTGCTTTACAGTATTTTTTCATTCAGAATGTTTACATGTTGTGGTGCTTTGATTAAGGTGTCACTCTATTTGCAAATGGAAAATTTATAAATATATGAATCAGAAAAAGCGGGGACTGTACCAGGAATCAATTTTTCAAAGATATTCAAATTGTAGACTTGGAGTAATTTCCTGGTTGGACAAGAAGATCCACGATGGTGATATCGGGAGAGAATGAGGTGTATGTTTCATGATCGAAGGCCTTTCCGATGCCATTCAATGAGCGCACCTACTATATACCTACATAAACAGGAACCAACTCGTCTCTGAGTCGATCATAGAAAGTAATTTGAAACCCTTTTTTCCATGAAGCTGGAAGAAACGGGTCGCCTTCTCAAATGACTGGCATTAACTGGTCATAACTGCAAAGCATTCAATTTGCTGATTTCCTTTAGGTGCGCCGCTCGTGTTTTACTAAGAATTTCTACATGCGTATACGCACTGAAAACAGAATACTTTAAAACACCGTTGAAAATCTACAGGATTTGCAACCTTTGTGTATGTTCTAAGTTACAACTTCGAACTATTGAAATTGGAAGTATTTTTAATCGATCTTTTTTTTCTAGGTATTTTATGTAATTTTCTTAGATAGGGAAAAGTAACTTTTTTTTTGATTGTCTAATATACCCAATTATAAATATGGGTACAGGAAATTATGGATCTGGAGAACTTGACCTCGGTAAAGCCACCTGGGGGGCCTCTTCCGAACAAATGACAGCATCTATTCGATTACCGGGAGCTGGAATTATTCCTCATCACTGTTGCGATCGACCCACCTTATGATTCTTGTAACGAGACAAGATTACTTTTGCCCATGTTAAAGATACATGCAATGGTAAACTGTGTTTATTATTTTTCTTTCTCCTGAGCCAATCACTAAGTGGGCTTGCCTTTGAAGTTAATTCATTAATAATCAGAATCAAATAATGAAACTTGATTCTAGGATTTATCAAGATTCATGAACATCTCTAATAAATAAGAAACAAAAAATTGATGCACTTGATTCCTTACTAGAAGTGACGCTTATTTAACTTTTGTTTTTCAAGAAGAAAGGTTCCTGGAGAAAAAATGATAGACGTCAGGCTGAGACTTGGCACAGCTGAACGCCCAGTAGCAATAGTCCAACCGTTCTTGGCACTACCTGTCAGCTCGAATCTTCTTGACCCCCAACGAAATTCCAATGACGTATTCATCGATTCGCGAAATTCGCGTGCGCCACTGTAAAAACAAAGCAGGCAGGTGGAGCACCACAAAAGAGAAACTGCCTTTAATTGCCAAACAATGCAATTTCAGCAAGCCACACCTCGTGCTCTTGTTCCCTGCTTTTCCACATTACTTACGCTCACTGCTTACAGTCAATTCTGACTCTTTCATTCGAGTTCCTTTTAATCGTCTCCAAACAGAAAGTTCTGTCAATACCAAGTTCAAAAAAATATTTGTTTTTCATTTTTTCAATTTCCCAATTGTATATTCTTCTTCGTTGATGAAGTGGAATGGGGTCGTTCAAAAACTACGTCATGCTATTTTGAATCCTTTTTCCATTCCTCCTCTTCTTCCTCACAGATCATCATAAAAAGCTTGAAACCCTTGAAATCTCCAGGGTTTTGTCACAAATACCCCCCCCCCTTTAAATTAACAATTTTTTCTTCTGATAAATGCGTAAAATAAAACACAGAACATACAAGCATAATATTTTAACAGACTTCACGGCCCAAAATGCTCTCAAAACAGGGAACGTATAGGGTGATTTTTCACGAGAATAGGAGAATAAATTCTTTTATATCAAAATTATATAGATGCTATATTAAATTCAATATGAAACGCTTAAGATTTCAAGTCAAAATAGCATTTTTAAAAGAACAGTTGAATTTTCAAACAAACAAAAATTAATTTTCTACCAAGCAATATGATCTTTCAACCACATGGTTGAATTTTCAACAAACAAAACAATTAATTCTAGACTGAACAGTTACATTTGAAACCAAATAATTAAACTTTCAAGCAAAAATGACTAATATAATATCACGAATTTTCAAGGAAATAGTTGCATTTTTAATTTAAAAAGACGAACTTTCAAACAGAAAAGAATTACCTTCAACCACAAACAATTTCAATTTCAACCAACTAGTCGAATATTTGAATCAAAAACACAAACTTTTTAGAACACAGTTAAATTTTCAACCAAGAACTCTTCTACCAAAAAAAATTAATTTTCAATCCAAGAAAGACGAACTTTTCAACAAAAAATATGACTGTTTAACAAAATATTTGAATTCTCAACAAAATAGTTGAATTTGTAACAACAAAGATGAACTTTTGACCTACAAAGGTAAATTTTTAAACATATATTTGCATTTTTAACCAAATGAAAATTAATTATGAACCAAACAGTTGCAGTCACAACCAAATAGTGTATATTTTAAGCAAAAATTACGAATTTTCAACAAATAAGTTAAATTTTCAACAAATAATTATATTTCCAACAAAATCGATAAATTTTCAACTAAGTAATTAAATTTTCAACAAAATCATTTAATTTTCAACTTAAATGATGAATCTTAAACGAGAAAAATGAAGTTTTAACAATTGAATTTTCAACCCAAATATATAAATTTTCATCCCAAGAAGACGAATTTTCGACAAAACAATTTATTTTTAAAATTTGTCTATGTTTTACAAAAAACTTCTATTTCCATCAAAAAAGTTAAGTTTCAACCAAATAGTTAAATTTTAAACTAAAAACGATTAATTTTCAACTAAAAATGGATTAGTTAAATTTTTAGTTAAAAATAAATTCTCAACCAAATAAGAAAAGAATTTTCAACGAAATAGTTAAATTTTCAATGAAGAAGATTAATTTTCTACTAAAAAAGATGAATTTACAACCAAATACATGAATTTCCAAACAAACTGTTGAATTTTCAACTATAAACGATCAATTCTCAGCCAATAATGGAATAGTGAAATTTTTAGTAAAAAGAAATTATTTTCCACCAAAAGAGAACGATTTTTCAACAAAATAATTAAATCTTCAACCAATAGAATGACTGTTTAACAAAGTACTTCAATTTTCAACAAAATAGTTAAATTTCCAACCAAGCGAGATAAATTCCAAATCAAAAATATAATAGTAAACTTTACAGTTAAAAAGAAATAACTTTCAACGAAACATGGTTGTATTTTCTTTTTGGTTTCTACTATTTCAGTTCACATTTGAGCAAAAAAACGAGAAAAAGGGGAAGTTTCTTGGAAACAGGAGGAAAAAGAGGAACTCTTTTTAAAAGGCGTAAAGAGGGAAATAAGGAAAAGATTGTGAAGTCTGTGTAGATGCTTAACTTGTGAAATAAAATCACTTATTTTCATTTTTCAAGCATAACAAAAAATTGTTATTCACATTTATATTTTCCATTTCTGATGTCACATTCTGCATTAAACCCTCCCACCTAAGTCACAAATCGTCACAAAACCTGTTACCCCCCCCCCCCTGGAAGAGTGACGAAGTTTTAGAATGGCCCCAAATGCGGATCTTGGTGAAAATGTGTTTTTACAATAAAATACGATAAAATACAATGTGAAAATTGTAATTTTTTAATGAAAATTTGTAATGCCTTGTACAGTTTTGTAAAAGTGTCAGCATAATAGAAAGAAACTGTAGCTTATATTAATACAACATTTTACAAGCTATTAAATTAAACGGAGTGTAGTTAGATGATATCTTTGCTGTTTTTTCGAAAGACATCGTTATTAATTGACCCAAGTATCAAGACTGTAAAGAAGATTTTTTCAATTGGCATTAGGGTCGTTAGTATTTATTTTTGTTCTGCAATCAATTTTTAAGAATTATATAATTTTTCTTTTTAAATTAAATTAAATTTTGGATTATTTTTGTTTCGTCCTGGACTGACTCATCGGACTCATCAGTAAGGCTATATGAATCAGTCCTGCCTTAGACAATACATTTTATAATTTATGCATTTAACGGTTTAAATGACCTAAATTAATTATAATGTGTAATTTTTTCAAAAATTGCTATGTTTGTAAATTTTGCAGTTTAAACATAATGCAATTTCAACCGCGGATAGGGGTTGAAACTTATTTAATTTTATTTTTCAAACCGCAAATAAATTTTGTTTTTAAATTAATTTTTAATAATAATATTCCGGCCACGGATAGGGGCCAAAACTGAGTCAGTAAATCAAAAATCATTAAATTGATAACGAATTTGTATCAATATTTAGGAATCAACTAAATAATTTTTAAAAAACTTATCCTTCGTAATTTTCCTTCCATCTCCCTTTCCTCCAATACTTCCATTCCTATGTATTATTATGGTTACATCTGCGTAGATGGAGGCTTGGTTCGGACGACACTAAGTAATCACATAATATAACTTTTGAAACATTGACACAACTTAAGACACATTTTTTTTTTCCCCCTTTAAATAATTTTCATGAAAACAACATTTAAAATATTTTAAGAATTAGGAGAAATTTTTATTATTGGGTTCGAGAATGACCCTTCACGTCTGAGACCGCCAAGAGACTAACACGTTTTTTCGAGTTTACCAGATTCTGTAATACTGTAATACGAAACTTTAACATTTTTGAGGAGAGGACATAGCTATAAACCCGACAACGTCGCCTAGAATGCGCTTGTACCTAAGGGTCCAATATGGGCAAAATTCTGTAATTTCCCTTTCGCTCTTATTTGTAAAACCGGTTGATACATTCTGGAAAATGAATTTCTAAAGGGATATAATGTTTGTCTTATTTCTATGAAATCGAAGCTTTTAAGCACTCTCGATCCAGGAGAAAAAAACAAAATTAATAAAAATTCAACACTTCTTTGTTTGTTTATGTATTACAAAATATTTCTTGTTTTAAGAATTGAAAATTTTATTTTATTTCTTCAATCCCCCCCCCCTCTTTTTTTGGATCAAAAAACCTCTTTTTTATATTCTAATTATAATTTGATATTGATATGGCCAGTAATCATAACGAAATTGTCTTATTTCTGAAGAAATCGAAGCTTTTAAGCACTCTCGATTTCGGAAATTGAAAAAGAATGATTGAATTTCTTATTAGAGTTCCAAAAAGGCTACTTTTAAGTTGAATTGCAATTACAGTAATTTTAAACTGGTACGTGAAACCATCTTGAAATTTTTTTGATTATAGGCGGCAACTCGCATTTTGATAATGTCATTTAACGTTAGTTTTCAACTTAACATCTGGCTAAATACCGTACTCAACGATAGAATGAAAATTAAAACTAATACTCTTGTCGAACAGAACACCATCCCCCACGCAGCGTAAAAAGAATTGATTATCAATAACTAATTCATCAATTGAGCAATTATTTAATCAGTCAATCAAACAATCAATGAAGCAATCAATCAATGAAATTATTTGAAAAAAACAGTGTATTATTTTGTCATTAATTATTTAGTTGATTGTAGCTTAGGCTACGAGAAGTTTAGAGACACGAGACAATGCTTAAATCATCCATGGATGTGTCAAGAATATGGAAACCAAACACCCCCCCCCCCACTACCAGAGTAGGACGACTACCCGGTGATAATTGCCGTTCTGAATATAGTTAGATGATATCTTTGCTGTTTTTTCGAAAGACATCGTTATTAATTGACCCAAGTATCAAGACTGTAAAGAAGATTTTTTCAATTGGCATTAGGGTCGTTAGTATTTATTTTTGTTCTGCAATCAATTTTTAAGAATTATATAATTTTTCTTTTTAAATTAAATTAAATTTTGGATTATTTTTGTTTCGTCCTGGACTGACTCATCGGACTCATCACAGCCTAAATCAAAATTTAATGTATGAAAGGGACTTCCTCAGATGTAATGCCCCCAGCTCCTCAATATTCAATTCAACACCTCGACATAACGGAAAAGCACGAATGAAATCAGCCTGACTTAGCCAAGACAATCAGGTATTGTAAAAAGCTGTGAAATGTTATCATTCCAAATTTAAGAAAGGCTCACATGGTGGTCGAAAGAGTCTTGCTAAGATGACCTTTGTCTTATGGTCTCTTGATCTCGGCACGTTTCTATTATAGTGGCTCTTACATATCCTCGTTCTTACACCTTTGGTCGAGGTTCTCGCGCGAGTGACCTCATTGACTCTTAATTACAGCTAGATTGGAGAACAATCGCGGTATAATTGCCGGTGTACCAACAATGCCCGACAATGGCACGTAAGTTCCCCGTGGTACCGCATCGCGCATCCCAGAAACGTGACAGGGGGGCGTGTTCCATTGCAGAATTTCGTCTTTGGCTCTCTTTCATGTGAAATGCCAGATGTCTCGCATGTGGCGGACGCAATGCCGTTGTTCAACGTCGTTTTTTCATTTTTCGTCCCACTGTGTACCTACACATCCCCTTTTCGTACTTGTGCGAATATAAAAAAAATACTTGCCTTATTACTGGACATGATGTTGTCGAACCTTTCTTCCTTCCGGTCTTGCACAAACAAAGGCTCAGAACTTCCTTTATATGCAAATTCAAAAAATTGCGGAAGTTCTTCTGCCTTCCGGATTATTATGAACGTATTAAATTATTATATTGCTTGTGGCTTTTTGCTACTCTGAGTAGTACTCGACTAGTTTATTGGTTTAGTGACTTTGGGCTTCGTAAATAAATCTAAATCTTCTTCGTCATTTACGGACTCCAAAGCCACATGGAAAAAGAATTAATATTGAACCATTACTTGTTTCAAGAAAATGTACTATAATGAAGAACATTAATTTTCTTCATTGAAGTACATTTTCTTGAGACAAGAAAAATTTTCTTTGATCATGAAAATATTGTATCGTCTGTATTTGTACCGTTATTTTCCGAATTCAGTGCTAACTTTTTTTCTTGCACTAAACGAAAAAGCTTTTCAAGCACCTAATTATTATTACTATTATTAATAAAAAATTTCAAATTCATTCAATCTCTTTGTCTACATTCACAAGCGTGATGCACAATTTTAAAATTATTCATTTTTAACGACTTGATTTTACGATCTTAATTTGAGAATTGTTTAATTTTTAATGCTTCTGGTTTGCATTCTGAAAGATTGCATTTTAAAAGTTTTCAATTAGAAATCACATAATTTTAAACTTTTTTTTAGAATACCTAAATTAACTTTTGAAGTTTACAATATTTCAAATTTTTAAATTTTCATCGATGGAAATGACAGTGAATTTTTCTTTGTACAGAAATCTCATTTTTTAATAAACGAATCTATCAAATCATTTTGCATATCATTTGATACTACATACCTGATAACAATTTATTTCATCTTAAAATTTCTTCAATATTGACCGATATAAATGTAAGTATTTTTTGTATACATAAATCTCATATTTTATTTTAAAATCTAACCAATCATTATGCATATCATTTGATACTACATTATGTTATACATAATAATAATTCTTTCATATTTAAAATTTTTGGTATTCTAAACATTCTAAGATAGTTCAATTTTTGATGCCTTGAAACTAAAGATGTTTAGCTTCAAAATTTTAAATTGGATTCTATCGTCTTCAACGATTTATAACTCTTATAGTATCAATTAAAAGAAATGTCCCTAAAATTAAAAAAATTAACATCCTTCATATCTTAGAAATCCTATTGAAATTCCCTCAGTTTTATGAAATTCTTTTCGATACACCCTGCAATATTATAAAATCGCAGCAAATCTTTACATTTGTTAAAAATCCAATAAAAATCCCTTGAAAAATCCGTTAAATTCCATGAAATCTTATGAAATCCTTTAAAAAACCCTTGCAATCTTTTAAAACATCGTAACAACTTATAGGTCCTATGCCCCTAGGAAATCATTCCAAATCTTACAAAATTCTAGGAAAATATTTAAAATCGCATAAAATATTTCTGAATTCCTTAAAATCTTGAAAATCCTTGGCAATTCCTTCAAATTTTTTTAATCTCTCGAAAATTCCTTGGCTTCCTTGGAATTGACCTAAAATATTTCAAATCTTTTGCAATTCTTTGAAATTTTTTAAGCTGTTGTAAATTCTTTAGATTCTATTAAAATACGCAACAGTCTTTGAAGTCATTTAAAACGCCTTAAAATTCTTGAAATCTATTGAAAACGCCTTGAAGTCTCTTCACATTTCTTCAGATCTATTAAATCTATAAAATCGCTCAAAATCTTTCGAAATTCTTTAAAACTGCATGCAATTTTTTTAAACCCCTTAAAACCATTAAAATCCTTGGAAGTTTTCAAAATACCTTAAAGTATTTTAACTTCTTTGAAATATATTGAAATCCCTTGAATTTTTTTAAAGCTCTCGAAAATTTCTTAGAATCTTTTAGAATACCCCAACATCTTCAAAACCCTTGGAAATTTTGGAAAAGACGTACCTTGAAATATTTGAAAATGTTAAAAATCCTTTGAAATTCTTCAGTTCTTGCAAATATGTTCTTTGAAATCCATTAAAATATTATAAAATTTGTTGAAATCCCGTGAAATAACATGAAATCTGATGACATTTCCTTGAAATCTTTTTGAATTAATTGCAATTTATAGAAATATTATAATAGTTTGGAAAATTTGTATGTGTATTTATTGAAATCCGTCAGAAATCACTTGATATCTCACAAAAATCCTTTAAAGTCTTTGACATTCTCTTAATTGTACCTTGTCATAATTGAATATACCATAAATACTCTTAAATCCCAGGAATCGGATTTTTGAAAACCTATCTTTTCCCTTTTGAAACTCCACGTTGATTTCAAGATCCCAGGGGCACATGTAATGGGCATACGGGTACAAGCAAAAATGTCACTTGGAGTTTTGAGGGTGATTTTTGGCAAACTAAAAAAACAACCTGGGTGGGGGGGGGGGGTTAAATTTCAAAATTAAGGAGTCTTGTTCCAAGCTTTTCTGCTAATCAAATTTTCTTCGGGAAGGGAACAAATTAAAACTATTAGGATGCAAGATATGCATGCCAATTTTTTGGGAACAAACGCGTGGGCGCCTGCTGCCTACACGGACTGATTTTTATGTGTACGTCCATTCAAAGAAAGTCCTGATGGCCTATTTGAGTTTAAGAAATAATCACAAACTAAAATTAAAAATAAAATAAAATGAAAAACAGAAATCGTATAATAAAAAGGCCGTGTCTACGCGTATCGAAATTTCGGTATATATAATATAAAATATTTTTTAACTGACATTTAACATTTTTACTGACTCAAAATCAATACTTTTTCAAAATATAAATTGCGATTACTCCAAGTGAAATATAAAAAAATTGTTTAACTTTAAAGAAATATGCGTAGCATAGTTCAGCGAAGCACACGAATGATGCATAGTGTAAACAATGTTTTATAAATAAATGTTAATATTTGACCGTGTTTTTTGAACTTACATAAGAAAAACTATCAGAGAATTATTCAATTTGGAAAAATTTCTAGCAATGAAGTAATCCCGTATAAGCAAACATACTGCCGAGCTGCCTGAATCATAGATTTTTTATTAGGAAGTGTCTACGCGTACTGAACAAATTTAGATATACTCCAGCTATACGCTATAATACGTGTCGAAATTTTGGTACAAAGCCCCTTTTCTAGCTCCCGCTATTCGTACCGAACAAATCTGGTTACTTATAGGAGCAAATAAAAAAATATCGATTGGTGTAAAAAACGAAAAATCTATTTTTTCCGCTTTAGGTTGATTTCTTCGTGGACGGTCGCAAATGATTCAAATGATGATCCTGATCCATCAATGGGTACGTTTCGAGCCTCTATCAGTCTATCCCCACCTACCATCCGTGCGGGCATCCCCTTCCACCAGCCGTACGCTCGTTTGTTCCGTTTTGCTCGGAGAATTCGTTTGTTGCATTTTTACTCTGAAGAAATTTTGTTCCGATTTTACTCGGAAGATTTGTTTGTTCCCTTTTTACTTCGAAAAATGTATGTTCCATTTTTACTCTCAAACTTTTTGTGTCCCGTTTTTGCTTTCAGCCGCTCAATTATCACTAAACTTTACAATTAGGCTGAAAATAATTTGACTGAGAATGGTATTTTCATGAACATATTAGTAAAAAGTATATCAAAATACATTGCCAAGTTATGGTACGAACAACGATGATGGTTGTTTTAAAAACTAAAAATGGGTTCAAACTTCAAATATACATCATTGAGAGGTCGATTTTGTCGAGTTAGGGTATGGCCAACTGTAAATATATAATGACATTTGCAAGTACTTCTATGGTCATATTCGCAATCAGCATATGAAAAAACATCGATATACGTATATCGATGAACGTTTAAAAATGGAAAAACTTCACATTATTCGAGAAAAATGTAGTTTTTTTCAAATGTTAGCCTTCAAAATGAATTTTTCGTGTGTTCTCGTGGTCGTATTCATAATCATCTCATGAAAATAAACGAATAAACGATGTTTTCTGCCAATTTTTCAATAAATGATGGAAATATCCAATAGGTATCAATACTTACTGTAACGTTCCGCTATAACTTCACGGAGAAAAATGGAAGGTCATTTGGGCCATCTAGATGTGCAGACAGATTATATTGCAGGGTCAACTATAGGACAGCCCTTTAAGATGGCTAAAGCGACTATATCTAGAAGGTTAAAACAAGAGGTTCAAATCGATCATCTCAGAGTGTCGACTTGGTCATCTAGAACGGTCGACTCAAGCGTCATAGAGAGTCGAACCGATCATCACAGAGGACGGAATTGATTATTATAAAGGGTCGAATCGTTCATCACAGAGGCTCAATTTGGTCATATCAGATAGTCCACTTGATGTCTTCGGACAGTCGACCTGGCCATCTTAGGGGGTCGATTTGATTATCCTACATTTTCTATATTTTTTGTCCTTTTCATACTCATTCCAGTCTCTCTCTTATAAGAGACTGGAAATTATAAAATTAAGTGGAATCTATAAAACCTGAAATTTTATATGAAATACATGAATTCTGAAAGCATTTTTTAGTCTTTGTGGAGAGTGAGGTGTATTAGACATAATTTTATATAGAAAAGCATTGCACGCTGACAATATATTTTTTGGAGCACGAAAGGCTAAGGACACGGCACGGTGTCACAATGAATTGTAAGATTTCAAAGGTTGAAGTGAATTTAGAAACCAATATCCCACATCTCGTTACTTTCTGCATCATCAATGAATGCTGCAATTTTTTGCACGTTTTCAGTTTGAAACGACAAGGTGGCAACAAATTGATAGCTGAACGTCCAGTTACGCCTTTATCCTAATACCCTTAGAAGCAGCAAATTTGACATTGAAAATTCATAAGAATAAACTTAATTCACTTTCAATCATGTTCTATCTTATGCACTTCACTCTCCACCCATATTCGGAATATCAAAAAGGAGTTTAAACTTGTTAAAAATACGTTTAAGTTCAATAAACAGCAAATGTGACGCTGAACGGCTCAATGACATTCACTCCTCCGAAATTGCTCTGAACCACGGTGCTCCCAACTCTCGTATCCTTTCACACTGCATCCATCGCGTCGACAACCGGATTGGTTGAGGTTGGCGCGCTTATTTGAAATGATTAAATGTGAAAAGCAATTTTAAACAGCAAATAATAAGAGTCAAGTTATTAAAAATAATTCTTTGCTCACAAGAAGGACTTGTAAAGTAACATTTGAATTATTTAATAGGTTTTTTCCTTAAAAATAAATGACAGATTTTAATTTTAAAGAAAGGAATATATTTTTCATCTTAAATATGAATTTACAATAATTCCTAATATTCTTATGCACGTTACATTTTTTATTTGTTGTGAACATTTGACTTACACATTTATTCATTTTAAATAAACACGCGAACGGTAACTAATCAGGTTGGCCCTCCGTGATGGGTCATTTGCTCTTCCGTGGATGGTCGAAATTAGTGAAAACAAGATGATCGTATAAACCATCCGAAAGGATACTTCGATTATCCCTGATAGTGAGTCTGACCTTCTTACAACACTCAGACTGGCCATAAAATGAGATCTCTCTGACTATGTCGAAAAAATTCTGAAAGGCTCTTTAGACTATCTAGAATAACGGACTAGCTCTCTAAATGTTGACCCTCTAACTTTGACCATCCATTTATTTGGATATATCCAAAATTACGGCTAAAGATAGGTAACAGATTACTGAAAAAAATGTATAAACATATAAATTTCTTTTTTTCTGCACGTATAAAAATAAAATGAAATTAAAAACCTGGTCTCGATTCATCTCAATAAATTAATAACCATAACTTTCTTTCAAGTCATCTTTTCTCGTGAAAGAAGAGGTTTGAAGAACTTTTCCTGGCGAGCGAAGTCATGGTGGAGTATGTGTATAATCGTTGCATCATTATACATGTATCCATTGGCAGCTCATTATGCAAGCAAGCAAGCATCTATTAGAATCGATCAGTCTTCTGGTGGGCGTGGGGCGTATGACATCCCGTGAAGAAGGTCCTCGAGGTTGACACGACTAAGCAAAGAGTGAAGGGGAAAGAACGAGTGAAGACCAGAAAGATATTCAATAACGACGATCGTTAAGTCCATGGGGCGGTTACACTCTCTATGATATCTGACGCCAGACACGTGCTGGCAGCACGGGTCGACGCCAAGAATGCGTAATGCGCGTAATGCGCGTAATGTGCCTCCTCGTGGTCTTCCAGGCATTATTATAGTGACGCTCATAAGAACACACCCTTTCGTTACCTTCTCTTTTTCATTCCTTCACTTGCTATTGATTATAATATTTACATTTCTACATTTTACAGAAGCTATCCTTCAATTTCCATCCTTTTGGTGAAAACATTATTTCCTACATTTTACTTTAATTTAGGTTGATAAATATTTTTCATTTTTGGATATTGATAACGTGCCAACATCAATATAAAATTCATTGAAATCGCGAAAAGTAGGGAGTTCCTGCACGTATTGCACACAATATTTGTTGTAACAAATTCAGGGAATTTTAGATTTGAGAAACAATGAAAACAAATTTTCCGACAATTTTGGTAACTTTTGGTAAAATTACCAAAAAGTCCCGAAAATTTCCGGCTATTTTAAAAATTTTTGAAGATCAGAAATTTCAGGTATCCAAAGGTTTTCGGAAGAAATTAAAAAATTTCCGGAAATTTATGAAAAATGTATAAATTTGCCAAAAAAAAAGTATATGCATAAATTACCGAAAATTGGAAGTATCCAAAGCTTTTCGGAAGAAACCTAAAAATTTCTTGAAATTCACGGGAAATTGATGTTATTATTACCATTTTTTTTTTCAAACTTTTTCTCAGGTGAACCCGGTTTTTCGTCATAGCCACGGACTAAGTCAAGTAACTGATGAGATGAGGATGTTATACGTTATTTTAATACGATGTTTGAAATCATTTGCGATGATATTGTAGGTACAAAATTAGGAGCATGGTGTAGTTTGCAGTTTGTCTTTACCGCTGTTATCCTTACACAGCGGCCGTGAGTGTTGGAGTTGACAACAGTCGCCTCTGGATGCTTTCTTAGAGCTATTATTATGTGAGAAGTTGTAGGCTCCGGAAGCTACGATCATGGTTCTTTAAAGCAACCAATCCCGACGTAACTGGAACGTGTACGTCATCCGCTTCTGCTCCTTCTGTCCTAGAAGGTAAGCAAGAGCGGAAAATTTACGCGAGATAACACCGGGCAACACTGTTCCTTGGAGTCAGGTCTCTAGCCGCGGATGATCTTACGCGGCAGACGGCACAGTTGGAGATGAAGTTTCATCTCTGGATACTTTTTTAGAGCTACC
>CAKNYM010052753.1:175060-194419 GCA_932195095.1 Andricus curvator | reverse complement strand
GACCGAACCGAGGCGACGACCAGGCAATGGCCCCGGACAAACGCGAGCCACATCCCATTATTATTATTATTATTATTATTATACCATTAGGCAATTTCCCTTTCGGGGTAGGCGTGACTTGCTCGGTGTTCGTTCGGCAGCACTGCACCGACCCAGGTTGCTGATCAATCTCTCTAGCGATCACCCCAACAGCCTCACAAAATTGTTATGTGTGGTTCCCCACTTGGGCACATTAGTATCCAAGGTTTTTGTTTCAGGTGTCATTCACTCTATTGTCACTCTGTTCACAAACTATTTGTTGTCACACTTTTCTGTCCTGGCATAATACTCTAGCTTACTTCACGTCCATGCATTTTTTCATGCAAGCACTCGTGTTTCTATGGCTTCTTATGTCTCTTCAGATTAATGTCTTATTCACAGATTCTAACCGCTCTTTCAGCGGTCTACCTCTGGGCATTCTGCCATTTACTTCACCTTCATACACTTGTTTGGTCAGTCATTCATCTTTCATTCTTTCAAGATGACCGAACCATCTTAACTGATTTATTCCCCATAAGTCAACTAGTGTCTCTCCTGTACCACATTCTTGGAGGATTACCTCGTTTCGGACTTTGTCCATTAGTATTTTCCCGGATATTGTGCGCAGAGGTTTCATGCCAATCGCGTTAATTTTACTCCTGTCCTTTTCTTAACAGGTCCATGTCTCGCTACCGTATAAAACAGTCAGTACGAATATATAATTATGTATGGCCATGTTAGCTTTTTTTGATATGTTTTTATTTCTGAGAATGGACCCTGCTCTAACGATAACCTGTTTACCCTTATTTATGCGCCTATCTAACTCCCCATCTATTTTTCCGTCGCTAGTGAATAGGCTACCCAGATATACGTACTTGTCAACTTGTTCTAATCTGTCATCATTTAGGACAATGTTGCATATTTTTTTCTCATTTTTTCCCTCAAACCCCATAATTTTTGTTTTATTTACGTTACAAGTGTATACAAGTAAAGTAAATGGCAGAATGCCCGGAGGTAGACCGCCAAAAGAATGGTTAGAATCTGTGAATGAGACACTAATCCGAAGAGACATAACCAGCCATAGAAACACGCGAGCTTGCATAAAAAAATGCATGGACGTGAAGGAAGCTAGAGTAGTATGCCAGGACAGAAAAGTGTGGCGACAAATAGTTTATATTTTGTAAACAGAGTGAAAATAGAGTGAATGACGCCTGAAACAAAGACCTTGGATACTAAATGGGCCCAGGTGGGGAACCACACATAAAAATTTTGTGAGGCTCTTCACCTGCGGTGATCGCTGGAGAGATTGATCAGCAACCTGGGTCGGAGCAGTGCTGCGGAATGTACGTGTCATTTAAATAAATAACAGGAGAATTCCAGATCAATCTAAAATATCTATACCTAACACCTATATACATATCTACCTTATATAATATACCCACCTACACACTACTATTTTCCCACCGAACAAGTCACGCCTACCCCGAAAGGGAAATGGCTTAATGGTATAATAATAAATAATTCTGAGGCCCATGTTCTTCATGCTTGTGTTAAGTTTATTCAACATTTTTAGCAAGTCGTCGACTGATTCTGCTATAACAATCTTGTCATCTGCGAAAGCTAACCCACGTACCCTCACTGTTTCGAGATCTACACCTTCTTCGTCGAAGAGGGCCATTCTTAGACACTTATCCGTAACTATGATAAATAGCCATGAGGACATAACGCATGTTAACGCATCCTTGTTTCACGCCTTGCATAATATCGAACCAATCACTCAGTTTCCCATTTACCCTTAAACTCGCTTTACTACCTCTATATATTGTTTTCATTACTTGTAGGAGCCATCCATTGACTCCGTACTCGTTAAGGACTTCCCAAAGTTTACTTCTATTTACCTTGTCAAATGCTTTTTCTAGGTCAACAAATGCACAGAAAACTTTCTTTCCTACTCTCAGGTTTTTTTTTCTGTGATATCTGATCTGTACATGATCTTCCTGGCATAAATCCATTTTAGACTTCCCATATATTTTCTTCTGTAATTTTTATTACCCTACGAATAGGTATTTTTGTGTATATTTTAGTTACGGTACTTAGTAAGCTGATACCTCTGAAATTGGATAAATTACTGAAAATGTCAGGTATTTAAAAATTGCCAAAATGTTTGATTTGAAAAACAATACAAATATCGTAAATTACGCAAAATTTTGGAAATTTTCAGTTAATTGATAAATTACCGAAAATTTCCAGAAATTGAGGATATCCAAAACTTTCCGGAAGAAATCAGAAAATTTCTGGAAATTTACGGAAAATTGATAAATTACTGAAAATGTCAGTTATCTAAAAATTGCCAAAATGTTTGATTTGAAAAGCAGTAAAAATATCATAAATTACGTTAAATTTTGGAAACTTCCGATAAATTGATAAATTACCGAAAATTTACAGAAATTGAAGATACTCAAAGCTTTTCGGAAGAAATCCAAAAATAACAAATGGAAGTTCGAAAAATGTAGAATTGTTCAAAATAATGATACGCAACAATTAAACTTAAGGCAAATTGTAATTCGGAAAAATGAACAATATGCCAAGTGGTTGTACGGAAAAATATAAATAAGGGAAAATGCCAATTCGTAAAAATAAAAATGGTGACAAATGGCGATTCGGAAAAAGGAAGATTAGCGCTCTAAGAAATGTCCTCGTATGTTGAAAGGATGTTCCTTAACACAAATTATGGTTAGGTTGTAAAGCAGTCACCACTGTACCTCGCCATTTGATGCAATTTGTACCTTATTAATTATAAACCTGTAATTATTCTCAATTGCATTAATAAAGGTCTATATTATTATTATTATTATTATTATGTAAGGTTCCTCTTTTTGAGGTTAAAGGAATTTTCATTCGTTTAAAAAGGATTTCAGGATCTCAGTGGATAATAAAGTAATTTTTGAGTATCCTAAATTTTCAAGCTGAAAATTAATAATTTATTTCCTGGTATTAGAAAAAAATTTTATTCAATAGTGGAAGTATTTAAATTATTCTTTTCAGTTTGAGAATGAAATTCCGCATATTTTAAGTATGCGGAATTTCCTATCTTGCTTCTCCAGATAGTGGAAGCAAATCAGCTACTTTGAATGCAACCCAGGCTTTACATTTGTTCTCCTCAAAGGCACATATAACGAATCGACTGCCTACCAGTGAACAGATTTCATGGTTCAAATTCAGCCCAGCAACCCTTATTGTCAATTGTAACATCTTCAGACTCTCCACAGCTCCTTTGATCTCCCACGAGGATTTAAATATGTAAATAGTTTTGCATGTTTGCTCCCTTGTAGGCTCTCTAACATGTTTCAATTTTCAAACTAATCCAGAAAAAATAACGTTAATGATCGACCAACTGAAGCAGAATATCCAATTAGTTCAGGCATCTGGTACGGAAAAGGGCTTTTTACCGTATTAAGTAGGTAAAACGTGTTATTTTGCTCATACTATTTATTGAGGGCTCCTGATGAAAATGCCAAATTTGCTAGAAATGACTATGGTGTGTCCCCGGAAATATTTTTGAACAAAGTTCCAAAAATCGTGTTTCGTTGACTGATGTAACACATTACATTTTAGAGAAAAATGTCCAACAGAACAAGCGAACTAGATAAAGTTCTGAGAATGTTAAAAAAAACCTATCTCTAATAGGTGCCGAGTTATGACTCTTCAAATGATTCCGATTTTTTTCAATAAAGAGTCTAGAATATCAAATTCTGAAGTTTGTATTTGTATTTTGTAACCTGTTAATTTTACGAAAAAATGTTATAGTTTGTAGATGTTAATTATAGTACACGCAATTTCGAGTAATTATAAAAAATACAATGACTTAGCACCAATAGGTCATAAGTTATGGACTCCTAAAGCTGATCACACGTGGACCCACTCCGTCGGCTTGCGGGTTCGATTCCCGCCTCGCACTCTGGAAGAGCCTCGGCGGCTCATGCGGTGAACACTAGCCTTAAAGCTGTTGCTCTTGGTGGTTCGGAATCCACCTTAAACTGTAGGTCCCCCTCCCACCACAAAGTAAGTGTGTGGGAGGTGTGTAATGAAATAGGGAAGAGATAAAAGAAAAATGTAAACCCTTAGGGGACACATTAGAAGCTTCCATTACTAGTAAGTTGATCACATTTAACCTATTTTTCAGGGCAAATTACTCTAGCCTTCTTAGGTCAAGAGCTCTTCGGAATGGCTCTGTATGTACCGGAAAATGTATGGATGTGTTCTTTGAAGAATCATAACTCGGCACTTAACAGAAATACAAGGGTCCTCTTTTAACATTCTTAAAATTTTGTTTATTTTAATTTTCTTGTTTTACATTTTGCTCTTAAATTAAATGGGACGGGTCAGTCTACGCAAACACGATTTTTGGAACATTCTTCAAAAAAATTTCCGGGAAGGGACGTGGTTATTTCTAGCAAATTTGGAATTATCGTCAGGACCCCTCATTAAGCCGTTTTAACACAAAAAAACCCGGTTTACCTACTTAATACGGTAAAAAGTAACAGATACCTGGACTAAATGCCATATTACGGTACTGAAGTTGAGTATTAATTATTACATAAAAAATGGTCAAGTGTCCTAATGCTGCAGGACAATTCTTCATTTTAAGAAGCTAGAACAGACATTGAAAAATTGAAACTGCAACACGTGGTAATTTCCTGTTTCCGCAAGGAACTTGCATGCATCTTTTCGCCCTTTTAATTCTCAAGTGGGGTGGTGAGAGAAAGGAAGGAGGGAAAGAGAACTAGGGTTAAAGTTCTAAGAACGAAACATTTAATCACTCCGGCAATTAGTATGATTCACTGCTGAAGTCTCTATCCGCAGGAGAAACCCTGCCTCGTTACTTTATTCAATTTTACTCCTTCTTTGGCGCCTTCAAATTAACCACCTATTCATACCCAATCTTTCGAACAAGTGTCATCTGCATTTTATTATAAAAATATCGTCAAACGTCGGCGTTTTACAGAAATAAGTCTGAAAATAATCTATAATTTGGTGCCAAATAACAATATTTCAACAATAAAAATGTATTATTTTATTTTCATTTTATTTATTAGTCAACTATCTTAGACACCAAATATTTTACTCAATATCTTCTTGTTTCTAGATTATTTTAATTTCAGGAAATTTGTATATACGTGGAATCCATGTTTAGAAGATAAAGTATAGAATCGCAAAGATTTGAATTCAAAAAATTGTTTTAAAGCTTTTTCTATCTTGAACACTTTTTGAAGCTCTAAATCACGAAGAAACTCTTTTCTTAGAGTAAAAAACCCCGAAAAATCCAAACCTTAAGGTTCCAATTGAATCATAGTTATTTTTCATGTTTTTTAAAACAAAAATTGTTCAAACTTGATTCCACCTATAATAAATATTCCATGTTAAATTTTAGTTATTATATGAAATTCAGTTTTATTTAATGGCACGATTTTGCCAGTGGCTTCCAAAAAACCGTTTAATTGCATAACGAGTCAGAACGCAACACGTCCCCTTCAGTTTTGAACATCCGTTGAAGGTTCTCTAGAACTGTGTCATAACTCAACTTGTTCCGAGGGACGTATAAAAAAGAGGGTAGAGTCACGTTAAAATGACATTAAACGGACCGAAAGTCAATCTCAAATCCTCCGATTCTTCGAATTGAATAATACTTCCGAAAAAGGGCTAGCAAAAACACGAGCAAAAACATTTCAGACCACTTTTACGATTCAAGAATCGCGAGTAAACAATTCCCGAATCTAAACTTTAATTTTTTTCCCGACAAATTTAGGAAAAAAAATGTTTGAGTTTTACTCAGTATATTATTTAATATAGATTATTATGTTATGATACAAGTTAAAATTTAATGAAACCGGTTTCAATCATGACTGTATGATCGTACGAATTATAAATTAAATTAAAAAAATTGTATTTTAAAGTAATACCTCTTATTACTCGAAAAGAGAAAAATAAATATTAGGAAACCTTGTTAAATCAGTTCAGAATCACAGAGATCTCAAATCACAAGAATAAGCAGAAGACAAATTCGTCGACTGAAAGTGCTGACGTATCAATTACTTCTACAGCTCAACTAATTTTCATTCATTCCATGCATACCACAGCCAATGATCCATGAAAATATCTGATTACTACAAGACACTAACTAGGTGTTTTTTTCTCTAAAAAAAGAATCCAACATGTTTCAAATTAAGGAAAATTTCCTGCCTCTACACATTTATCAAAACACGACTGTAAAATCTGTTCTTAATTAGGTAGACTCTGATGCCGCATATAATCTTAGAATTCTAGCGCCCTTTTAAACAAATTAAAAGTTATCAAGTCGGTCTTATTGATAAAAATTTATATTCCTAGACTTAAAAAAAACTAATATATCATTTGCAGTTTTGGACAATCCCTTATAATCCCCCTTTATGAAAAAATATGATAGGAAATTCAGTATAGGTATATAATGATTTTTCTATAAAAAATTTCTTATAATTTGTTCACAATTCTAGACCAATCATTATAGAAAAACATTATAAGGAAATAATGTTAAAATATTGAAAGAATTGATGCAAAAATAGAAAATCCACGAAAGAATTATAGAACTACAAAAAATTTAAAAGATTTTAAATATTTCAATGGATTTCTAATAATTTTAAGGAAATTCGTGGATTTTTATGAGATTTCCAAATATTTCCAGTAATTTAAAAGTATTTCAACGGTTTTCACGAGATTTAAAAATATTTCCACGGATTTCAAGGAATGTCTTTAGATTTCGTAATATTTCAAGGGATTTTAGAGGATTTCAAGCGAATCCAAACATTTTTAGCAATTTTAAGGTATACTAAAGGATTTGAAGAGATTTAAAAAATTTCAATTTCAAGGGATATAAACGTTTTTTTCAGAGAGCTTTAATGAATAAGTTCAATTTAATGTATATTCAAGGGATTTCAAATGATTTTTACTTCTTGTAATTGATTTTTACGATTTCCAAAGAAGAGACTTTAAGGCATTTTAAGGGAAGAAGTAAAGAACTTTGGAAAATAAATGAAATGAAATGAACTTTCAAGGGATTTTTAGCGATTCTGAAGATTTCAAAGGATTTTATAGGATTTCAAGAGATTTAAACATTTCAATTTAAAGGGATTTGAACTTTTTTTTTAAGAGCTTTAGTGAATAAGTTCAATTTAATTTATATTGAAGGGATTGCACAATATTTTTGCTTCTTTTAATGGGATTTCTAGGGATTCCAAAGATCTCAAGGAATTTTATGGACTTTCAAGGCATTTCACAAGATTTAAATTAGGATTTGATTGAATCTTCAAGGATTTCAAGAAAGTTCAAAGATTTCTAGGGTTTTTGACGTTTTTTTATAGATCTTTAATAAATACATTTAATTTATATTCAAGGAATTTCAAATGATTTATATTTATTTTAATAGATTTGTACAATTTCCAAATATTTCAAGGGATTTTCACGAATTTCTTGAGAATTTTAGGGAATACATTAACTTTCATTTGAAGATATTCCTACAATTTTGAACAATTTCAAGGGGTGTGAAGAAATTGAAAAAATGTCGTAGGATCTTACATGTTTTGAAATATTTTGAATGATTTGCAAAGAATTGCAAGAGATTCAAACATTTTCAATGGATGTCAAGGAATTTCACAAGATATCAGGAATTTTATAGGACCTCCAATATTCTAAATATTTTAGGAGAAGTTATAAATTTAAAGGGATTTCAACGGATTCCTTGAGAACTTTATAGGGAATAAATTTAATGAATTTTATTTTCAAGGGATTTAAAGTTATTATAACAGTTTTCTAACGATTTTTAAGATTTGAAAGGAATTTAAAACAGCTTAACAGATTTCGAAGGATTTTTACGGATTTGAACAGATTTTGAAGATTTTAATGAACTTAAAGTTATTTCAAAGTATTTTCATTTATTTCAATGAAATCGCTATTTGTGTGCATATTTATGGGAGATATAAAATAAATAGTTCCTTTGTGCTTTCTCTACTTTTTGCATTGATTTTTTCAATATTTTGTTATTATCTATTCCAATGCTAATCATCTTATGATCGTTTTCTGTAAAACGATTTTCTATAATGAATTTCTTATAATTGCGAAAAAGTTATAGAAAAATCATTATAGGTCTATACTAATTTTGCTACAATACTTTTTCTTAAGGGCCAAGGAATTCATGCAAGCTCTATAAAAACTATAAAAATCTATTTAAAACCTATAAAATCGATGAGATCATTAGCAATCTCATGCAACATTTTTTAGTCTCATATATATGCAATCTTGCTATTAATTTATTGTTTAGCAATATATATAAACCACCCTAAATAAAGATGATCTACAAAAATAAATTGCACGACAGCACTCGGTTTCTTTACATGTGTCAAAAATAGAAAAAAAAAACAAGCAAGAGTAAAGTGATAATTATTATGGACCGTCGAACCGGCCATTTACCGAGCTTGTCGAGCTTGAACCGAGCTAAAGTCACGTGTCTTCGGTTTACGAAACGATTTATAACTAGCTGAGTGCCTGTCGACGAGGACGTCTTTGCCACAAACCGGAAGTTGTGGGCTATTTGTTTTTTTTTATTTCGTCCTCTTCTACCTCTAGCTCATTTATTACATTCATATTTGCCGCTTCGTGCTATTCAACTACTCGCCAGACCAGATTATTGAATTAGATATACAAGCAATTGAATTGATTTTCGCCCAGTCACTCTGCTCGACGATACAGTCATGGCTGTTCCTATAGGATGGCGAACCGCCCGCCGGACTCTTGATTCTTCCTGAACGAATTTTTTTTAACATCTTTACATCTCAAGAAATCATCAAGTCATTCCACTCGATTCGAATATCGTGACCCCTTTCAAATTTTCGAAAATATGTGGCAATTACCAAGCCTGGTCCTTATTTATTCTTTCTTTGTCTTCTATAAAGTAGCCATTTTCAAAATAAATGTATTCCAAATCTGAGTTAATAGAAAACTATGCATTGCAATAATTCTGCATGAGCTAATCTAGCGCTCGCTGGACGGTCGATCTTGTGAAAATCTATTTTAGGTGGTTGACGTAAGAAAAATGATTTCAAAGACTGTATAGAATCTAGATGATAAGAAAAAAATTCTTTGTTTTTAATGGAAATTTTGCATTTTTTATACTTTTCAACAATCTGGATATTTTGGAAATGTGCAAAAAAATATTTGCATTCAAAAGTTAAATAAGCTTTTGGTCCTGATAGGCTAGCCAGCATCCAATTAGAGCCCGAAAAGACTGACTAGATTGTGAGAAAAAAATGCATTTCTTTTTGAAGTTCAATTTTCATCTTTGATACTTTTAAACACCCTGGCTCTTTTTGGAAATGTACAAAAAATATTTGAATGAGACATTAGACAATTTTTTGGTTCCGACGGGCTAGCCAGCACCCGATTAGGGCCCCAAAATACTGACAAGATGATGAGTAAAAACTACAATTTTTATGTCTATTTTTTATTTTTGGTACTTTTAAACACCTTGGCTTTTTTGAAAGTATGCAAAAAAAAACTGGATTTGATACTTAGAAAATTTTTTGTCATAACGGGCTAGCCAGTACCTGATCAGGGCCCGAAAAAGCCGTCTAGATTAGACGTTCTAGACAATGGCCTAACTCGACGCAATTCTGCCCTGATAATTTTCTACACGGGTATTAACAATAAAGAGTTTTCTACTAATTCATAGTTAAATTCTACTAATTCAATTAGTAGGCAAAGATCGACTGCTATGTAATAATGTATCGGATTAGTAGAATAGAAAGCTAATTCTGCTAATTTAATTAGTTACAACTTGGTTGCCAAATGAATGATTGGAAAACTACTAATTGAAATAGTGCGAAGTCTAAGGGCACTAAAGGATAGAAAGTCTGAAAAGGAAAGGACTAAAGGAAGTAATGGAAACTGAACTATCTACTAATTGAATTATTAGAATTTGACTATGATTGATGACTATTTGGTTATAAAGATTAATTTTGTAACCAAAATAGTAACTAAGCAAACTAGTAAATGTTGACTTTTTTATGTAAATTGGAAACGATACTCCCAATTCGGTTCCAAATCCAAAAAAAGAAATTGCATATTCTGTTTCTTTCAGAATTTTGATTTTAACCGGTGCCGTCGGGCACTCGAAATTTTTCTTGTTAAAAACATGGGAAAAAATAATTTTCTTGGGTTTATGGAATAACCTGTGGGTTTGGAAAAATTTTACGGAAAAGCTATAGGACCTGTAAAAGACTTTGCAACGAAGAATTGTAAGTATCAATCATATGGGTTTGCCACACCTAACACACCCCCACGGTGTCCGAAAAGTACCCCTAAATCAAAAAAGGCCATTCTTTGAGCACTTTATTCTCGTTTTTTTGGCAAAAAATATTATTTTTAGCCTAGTGGAATAATTATAAATAACTGTTTTTTCTTAAAAGGTCGGCTTTTTTTAACTGGATCAAAATCAAGGTTTTCATTTGATATATTTTAAACATTATTAATACGTCAGCTTTATTATTTACTAAACGCCCATTTTTATGATTAAATTCCATTTGTTTAAGTCAAATTGTGAGAATTATTGTACAATGCAAACTCATTGGCTTAGAAAATGTGTAGTTATCACCAAAAATCAATATAAATTTTTTAATTTCCTGATCAAATTCTTTTTAAAAATAATTTGTCAAATAATAAAGCTAAGATATCAACATTTAAAAATGTGAAAAAGGTAACGTAGATTAAAAATATATAAGAAAAAATGTTGACTTGCATAGTGCAATACGATATAATTAATTATTTAAACAATTCATGAATGTAAAAGTAAGATTTATGTTTTCAACAATTGCCAGTTGTAATATTGAAGGCCGAGCCTAAACGTGCGGACATTCCGTACATTTATGATACGGTCAGTCTAATGGTACGGATCTGGCAAGGAGAAGAGGACATGCGTTGTGTGCGGACGTATAGACACTACCAATATTTCAAGCAAAAAAGAGAAAAAATGCTCAAGTTTCCTGGAAAAATATTGTTTAACCAAATTTAATTTGTTTAAACAACTAAGGGTTTGTCAAGCAATAAAGCTGACCCAGTGGGCAAAAAAATTAAGGATGTCCTAGAGACGTCTTCGGGACATCCCTAAGACGTCTTTTGGAACATGTCTCTTGGACATCCTAGGGATGCTCTTAACACGTCTAATGTCAGTACGAAAGATATCCCGGGAACGTCCTATGTCTTCAAAACGTCTTTACGGCATCTTTAGGACATTGGACGTCTTAGAGACGTTGATTGGACTGACATTGGACGTCCTAGAGACGTCCCAAGGATGTTATTGGGATGTTCATGGTTTTGTGCCCACTGGGGAGATATCTCAAACGTATGAAATATATTTAAAAACAACCTTGATTTTGATTCTGTTAGAAAAAAGTATATTTTTTCATTAAAAGAAACATTATTTCATCAAATTTAATTTGTTTAAATGATTGGAAAGTACTTTATAATATTTAGAGGTATTTCAATAATACAAAAATTATAATTAAAAAAAATGAGAATAAAGTGCTCAAAGTTGTAGATTTCGTACAAAATTGACATTTTTGGTTTTAGGAGTACTTACTGGTGCACTGTGGGGATATGTTATGGGGAAGAAAACCCATATGATTGACACATAAAATTTTTCGTTGGAAATTCCTGTACAAATCCCATAACTTTCCCGTGACAGTTTCTCAAACCCATAGAAGTTATTCCAAAAATCCCGAAAAGTGATTCGAATTCGACTACGAATTAGTAGAAAACTACTAATTATTAGTAGAAATTATTAATAATTATTAGTAGAAATTATTAATAATTATTAGTTCAATTGGAAAACGACATTGTTGGCGTAAAAAAAAGATGATTGTATTTTAAGATTTAAATTCTGGTTTCATATTTTTAAAATGGAAATATTTCTCACTGAGAATGTCAGCATTTTTTGCTTCCTGTTTGCGAAAAAAAATAGGAGAAAAGACATAGGAAGTGTTAATAGAGGCAGAATTTGTTTTAATTTTTGCAATGAAGAAGCAAAATGTGTATGCACGCGACGTTTGAAGTTATTACTTCGCGGCGGTTGACGGCCGACGATAAATCGATGTCGCTAAAGCAACAGACTCAGTTACAGAAATATGATGTAGCGACGTTAACACGTCGTAAACCAAGAGACGCCTTCGCATCAAACCCGTCTAAAATAAGATTCATGAGAAATGACAAAAAGTATGTTATTCTTTTTAACCACTCATATAGAAACTTACAATTTTCTGAAACTGCGTCTGTGTAATCCTTTTTTATATCATCAATTTTGTAAATTAAAATTTCCAAAATGTAATTTTATTTTATGATAACATTGATTTCCAAATGTTTCTGAACAAATACTTCCGTTCTTAGCATTTTGCTACCACTTTATGATTTGTAAACTTTTTGACACTTTTGAAGAGATGAGAAAAATGAAGTTATGGTCAAAAACTTAGAATATCTCAACTTACGAGATGTATACACTGTCGGTAACGCTAAAAAAATTTTCACTATCGACAACAAGTTTTGTGGGAAAATTTAAAAAGATTTCGGTTTTAATTTAAGAGATCAAGTTTTATAAGTTTTTAAGTTTTCAAAATATCCAAAAATAATCTGGAAGATGTTAAGACAAATTATTTTAATTTTTTAGGATTTTAAAGAGTTCCAAGAAAACTAAATTAGTTCAAAAGATATTAAGAAGTTTTGAAAAGATTCGCAAATAACTGAAATCTTGAATAAATATCAAAAAAATGTTAACAAAATGTAGATTTTTTAAGACTTTGAAAGAAAAGCTTGTTGAGATTGTTGGAAGGTTTTTCAAGAGAATCAAAACAAATTTCTTAAATTTCTTGGGAAAATTTCAAATGATTTTTTATTTGAAAAAATGAATTTCAAGAAAAAATTGAAAAAAATTTTAAATCATTCAAAATAATTTTCTAAAATGTCAAAAAAGAATGTCAAAAGATTTCAAAGCAACATTTCTCAATTCCGCAAGATTACAAAATTGTAGACAAAATTCAAGTTTGTTTAAGAGATATCCAGAAGTTTAAAAAATATACAAAAATTATTCAAAACTTGAAATAATTTCAACAAATTTAGAACAAAATGTAAATTTTCGAAGATTTCGAATAAAAAATACAAAACTTTTTAAGAATTTTGAAAGGTTTCAAGAAAATAAACAAATTTTTCTAAAGTTATTGGAAAAATATAAAATGATTTTTCATTTTTATGTTGAATTTGAAAAAAATGCTCAAAAATTTCTAAAAATTTTGAAAGATTTCTAAAAATTTCGAAGTCAGTTAAAAATATTTTTAAAAACTCATCTCTTTTGGTAGAAATTTAATCTTTTTTGGTTGAAAATAGAACTTTTTGGTTGAAAATTAATCTGTTTTTATTGAAGATTGAACAACTTTGTTAAAAATCCATTTTTTTAATGAATTCAACTCTTTTAATCTTTATGGTTGAAAATTAATCTGCTTTGATTGAGGTTTTAACAATTTTGTCAAAAATTCGTATTTTTTTGATGAATTCAGATGTTTTTTATTTAAAATTGAAATCTTTTTTGATTGAAATATCAACTATTACATTTCTCGTTGAGAAATTATCTTTTATGGTTGAAAATTCAACTAGTTGGTCAACAGTTGAATTACTTTATTAAAAATTAATTTTCCTTTGTTGAAGATTCATCATTTTAGTTGAAAATTCATCTCTTTGGTTGAAAATGTAACTATTTCATTGAAAATCCGTCTTTTTTATTATAAAATTGATCTTCTTTGTAGAATTTTTCTGTTTAGAGAATTCGTCTATTTTAGTACAAATTAAATCTTTTTGTTTAAAAATGCAACTGTTTGGTTAAAAATTATTCTTTTTTGGTTGAGGATTCAACTATTTCTTTAAAAATTCCTAGCTTTAGGTGAGTACCACTGCTTTTGATTTAAATTAAAATATCTTTGGTAAAAAATTCAACTTTCTGGTTAAAGATGAACTTTTTTGTTGAAATTTGGATTTGATGTATCCGAAAGCTTCAGAAATCTTTTTGAATTTTCTCAAGAAATTCAGGAAAAAATATACGCACGCCAAGCGCGCGATTGATATTGCCAGTCAAATTAAACAAGAGACAGTTGAACGCAGTTTGTTCTATTTTTAAGTTAATTACAGTATTATTCTTTAATTAATTGCTATAATAATTTGTTTCAATTAAAAATAGAATGTTATTTCTGGAAGCAAACGCAAAATTAATTCAGAATTTAATTAAAAATTAACATGAATGATATAAAAAGTCATGGCTTCCTGCATGTTAGATTATGAATACTAAATAATGACACGTCATCAACGCATGATCGACGACTAATGAGTAATTAATTAAGGAAGGTACGTAAACTGCGATGTGGGCTCATTAACTGAATCAGCACATTGGATGTAAATTATAAATTATGTTGGACGTCTAGATTGACATAAAACCAACATAACGACCTTATTGCGAATAAGCTTTCGAGGGAGACATGAGTCTCCCTTTGGTGTCGCGTAGGCCAACCAGATACTTTAATGACGTTTAACGATGACCAATTAGTTCGTATCGATCGCAATAACATCGGTTTTACGTTTCAGGATTGTCGACTGAATCCACGAGAAATGCATGATGGTCAGCTGAATAAATGCTATCGGTGTTGTTTGACCATTAGGCTTGGGTAATGCATTTCTGGACAGTAAAATATTAGATGCATATGACAATAATTGAAATAATATGAATAACTAAAATAATTGGAATAATTTAAATGATTATTTTCATAAGATGTGGATTAATTAACGAAAATGCTCAGTTAAGAATATTTCTGATTATATATTACAGATATCTTTCCTTTTTTGGTGGAAATTTATTGTTTATTCAAGTTACAACAAATATCTACTGCTTAAAATGCTCAGTATTTCATTACATAACAAAAGAATATTTTTCAAATTTTCTACACGTATTGCTGTTTCAGCTGCATTTCTATGGGATCTTCATTATTCCTACATTACGGTCCATCCTAGGCACATGTGTTTCTACTTATTGGTGACATTTTGCCGTATCTAATCCGACAGTAATTTACGGGGTCCTTTGGGATTTTTCGAAGGACTCACTGATTTGACTGAGATGAGAACAGTGCTGTAGCTATAATTTTTGACTTCCTCGAGGAAAGCCTCCGAGAAAAAAATACTCAGTAAAATAAACAGGGCGTTTCCAAGAATTTCTGGACGCAACTTTAATTTTTTAAGCGTCAAAATTTGTATGCGCTTAAATCCGATTAGCGAATTTTAGGAGATTTTTAAACGTTTTAAGATACCATTACTTTATTTTTAAGTGCATACACTTCTGAAAAAATCGATCCTACTCAACCTAAATTATACTATAATTGAATTAAAATATTATATTATAATTTCAGTGAATCCTAGAATTGTTCTGGAATTTTGCAGGACAATCTGGAATTTATATTCTTTCTGCTTTGTAAACAAATATTTCTCGATCTTGATTGGCAAATACAAACATTTTTGTGCTTTGTTTTTTCAACTCTGCAATAATGTTAAACTGAATTGTAATTCTATATACCATTAAGCCATTTCCCTTTCAGGGTAGGCGTGACACTACCCGATTCGGGTAGTGTTTCTAGGTGGATAGTTTTCTTGTAGTTATAAATAACTACAAGTTTGGGCTCACCACACCCATAATATGCCAACAGCACACAGTATTCTCGAATGGTCACCCATCCAAGTACTAACCGCGCCCAACGCTGCTTAACTTCAGTGATCTGACGAGAACTGGGTTTTTCAGCGTGGCATGTCCGTTGGCAACTGTAATTGTAATTTCAATTATAGAAGTTATAGAATATGTTATGTTCATGAAAGACTGGCGGCTGTGTCCGAGGAATAAAAAATAAAAAATTCAGATGCAGACCTCACGAAAATGACCTACAGAGAAACATTATAAGGATTAGTTTTACAGAAGAATAAATTTCCTTTTTACGTCTGGGAAAACTTAAGAGTTCATTAAATTAAGGGTAATAAAAAAACTCAGAAAACCACATCTTCCAGGCTAATAATTTTATTTTTACGAAAAAAATCGCAGTATTTTTAGATAATACTAGTAGTCGTGCGCGCGCCAAGGCGCGCGCCTACTAATTTTTGTTATGAAAAAGAATAAACCAAATACTTATTTTTTCCATGTTATTTATATTTAATTAATGTTACAAAATATTCGTAAAAAATAATTAGAAGGCACTACAGGATGATGTTGAAGCTAAAGGAGTAATGGATTTCTCATAATTTATTTGTAGGTAAATTCTGTCACCGCTATCATCTTGAAAAAATTGTGAATATAATTATAATTCAATTTATTATAATCGGCTCTTAAATTTGTTTAACACGTAACTTATTTATAAATTATATTGGCGTAATACATTTTTTATTTTATAAATTAAAAGAAATGTTATTAATAAAATAAATTGTGAATTATTCGTTTTAACATGTATATGAGCATATAAATTTCAAATTGATAAATACTGCGAATAATATTAATTTTCATTATTATATAAGATTTACAAAGTTTAAAAAAATGAATGATACATAGAATAGTGGAAGTAATTACCAATCTTTCAGTTTTCAAGAAATATGATAACAAATTTTTAAATTGTCTATTTGCTCCGCAATTATTGCTGTTTATACTCTATAGTAATCCATTCGCCACTAATATTTTATTATGCATTGAGAGACGTGGTGAATTTTTTTCATGAAAAATTAATTTTTTAATTTTTATCATAAATGATGCACGTTATTACGAAAAAGTAAAATGTATTTTAGTATAACTTTTTTATACATGAACATTTTTGTGTGAACATTTTTATCGTATCTGTTGTTTACGTCAAAATGATTAAATTCTTTTATTATAAGAAGAAAATTATCCTGTCGATAGAACTTTCCAGGCCTTTATAAACGTTACAGTATCTTTCTTATTAAAAACTAAATTAAACAAAAACTTTTCAAACAATATATTTTTTTTCCTTCTGCGAAAATCTGTCAATTTTTTATTCTTCAAAAAATCTATAGTGGTTGATAAATTCGTGTTTTTAATTGGAAAATAGTGTCTTTAGTGTCTTTTTTTCAAAATAGTAGCAAAACAGCGTCATCGCTTGAAAAAAGTGTCAAATAGTGTCAATAGTGTGTTTTGAGCCCGAGGCCTGAATTTGTAGTTTATTATTCTAAGGGCGGCTACAGCCTAATTTATTCAAGAATAGTGACCTATTCAAACCAAAAAAGCAGAGAAATTGCCCTACAAAAAACGTCGGATTGAAAATTATTCGCAAGTATTGTATTTTGAATGCGAAGTTGTCTAAAAGCAGATGTCCAGAGAATATCTCGGGAGTGCGCAGCAATAATTTTTAATTCGACGTTTTTTGCAGCAAGACTCATTTCTAATCCAAAAAGTAACTTAAAGTAAATATATGCATCAATAGTGTGACTGATGTTCTTTTGGATTTGAAAGCATTTCGAAAAATTCATAAAACTTGAAAGAATTAAAGTTAAAATTTAAAACATGGAAATAAATTGGAAAAAATTTAAAACTCCAAAAAATGTAACTGATTTTAGTAATTTTAAAATGATTTTTGAAAAATACAAGGGAATTCAAAAGAATTTTATTGAATGTTGAAGAATTCAAAATGAGGTTACAACACTTCAAGACGAATTAAACACAAACTGAAAAAAATATCAATTGAACAGAATAGAATTATTGATTTAATTCAAAAGAATTCAGGTAAATCAACAAAATTCGAAAAACATAATAAAATAATTCTGAATGAATGAGTAACAATTCAGGGTGAATTCAAATTAATTGCAAAACATATTTGAAAATCTCTACAAATCTGTGAAAACCTAAAAAACCCCTCACTTCTTGTTAATGAATTTCTTAAAGTACAGCGAAATATTATAAAATCCCGTGAAATTATATGAAATTTTTAAGTATTTTCTTGAATCCTGAAAAATTTTTGAAAATAACTTGGGAGCTTTTAAAATCCATTAAAATCATTGAAATCTTCGGAAATCGCAGAAAATTCATTTAAATATTCTAAAATATATTGAAACCTCGCAAGTCCTATGAAATAGTTTCATATATTCCAAAGTTGTAAACAAATTCTTTAAACTCTCAGAAAAATTTGTTCATTCCTCTTAAAGTCATTCAAAGCCTTTAAAATTCCATAAAAAATTAATAATATCTTGAAAGTGCATTAAAGTCTTTAAAAATAGTTTATAATATTTTAAATCATTTCAAATCCTATGTGGTTACCGAAATAAATTCAAAATTGCTTGAAATCTTTTGATATACCCTAAAACCTGGCATAGGTCCTATTAAATCGATCTATATTTTCGAAATTTTAGACAACTCTTCGATACAATACCCCATGCAAATTTTGTCAAATCTCTTGAAAATGCTTTAGAATCTTTGTAAATACTCTAAAATATTTCAAATCCTCTGAAACCAATTGAACATTCCTTAGAATCTTTTGAAATACTGTTAAAGTTATCAAATCCTTTCAAACCTTTGGAAATCAATTGAAACATTTTAAAGCTCTTGAAAATGCTTTAGATCTTCTAAAATATCATAAAATAATTCAAATCCTATGAGTAACATTAAATTACTGAAATCAATTCAAAAATTCATAGGATATTTCAAAATACCCTAAGATATTTAAAATCCTTCACAATATTTTAGAACTCCTTGAAATTTTTTTAACTCTTCAAAATCCCTTGCAATTTTTAAAAGCACCATAAATTATTTCCAATCCTTTGAAACTCTTTCAAATTATTGAAATCCTTTAAAACTTTAAAAATCACTTAAATCTTTTTAAAGCTTACGAAAATGTCTTGACATCTTTTAAAATACTCTCAAAGTTCTCAAATCCTTTACCATTTTCTTAAATTCCTCAAAATTATTGAAATCTCTTGGAAATGCTTTGGAGTCTGTTAAAATATCCTAAAATATTTCAACCCCTTTAAAATCTGTTGGCATTCATTGAAATTATTGACATCTCTTTCAAATTCTTTGGATTCTTTTCGAATGCCCTAAAATATTCCCAGTCTTTTTTTTTCAAATTCCTTCAAATTATGAAAATAAAAAAAAAATTCCTTGGAATCTTTTAAATTACTCCAGAATATTGCAAATCCTCTGAATTCAATTAAAGTACTGAAATCAAATGAAAAATCCTTGGAATCTTCAAG
>CAKNYM010052753.1:157465-172162 GCA_932195095.1 Andricus curvator | reverse complement strand
TCAAAATGTCAGGGAAAGGCGTTACGCATTTTTTAAGCGGCCCCATAAACCCCTTTTCAGCTCCCGCTATTTGTGCCGGAAAAATTCGGCTATTGCAATTTTTTTAATTGCAATTTTTGAAGCATCCAAATTTTTTGATCAATTTAAATTTTGAAGCTCTTTGTATCTTTTAAAAATGTCTCAACTGAAAACTGTAAAATTTATGTAAAATGTTCATGGAAGATTGAAGGCAGCTTAAGGCTTAATTTTGCACGCCTAGTTTAAACTAAATTTAATTGAAAAGGTCATCCCGGTTTTTTGCTGATTCACTTTTGGAGACACCTTCTGAATATTTTAAGCAGAATAAAAGAAAAATCGTTACGTGGCTTTTTAAAATATCTAAGATTATGACTTTTTCAGTACAGTCTTTTCAAAACTTTGACTTGAAAGCAGCTCAGTGTTAAAGTCTTATTTGTTTAAACCTTTTAATTTTGCGTCCAAAAAAATTTTCCCAAGAGTTCAAAGAAAAGCGATCTGTTGAACCCTTTTAAATTTGTTTAAATGTTCTAGCTCTAATGGTTTAGAAGATATGGCCTTCCTCGTGGCCTTCAGAAGCGACTTTTGAGTGAAAATTTTATGTTTTTGTTAATATCTCATTTGTAGAACACCCTACACAAAAATGTTCCTTTGTTGAATTTAAGTAGACTAAATTTCCTAAAAAACTTTCCAAAAAACTACAATTTATCATAGGTAATCGCTTCCTGAAATAGACCAATTTTTGATGAAATCTTATTAAACGCATAGTTTCTGAAAATATCTCTGTTCCTTCTCCTTGCACCAAACATTCATACTTGTACCTAAAACAGTTTAATTTGAATAATTTTTTTAATGTTTTCTATAGCAGTCAGCTTGTCATTTGTATACCATTATACCATTAAGCATTATACCATTAATTTCCCTTTCAGGGTAGGCGTGACACTACCAGATTTGGGTAGTGTTTCTAGGTGGACAGTTTCTTGTAGTAAATAGCTACAAGTGTGGGCTCACCACACCCACGATGTGCCAACAGCACGCAGTATTCTCGAATGGTCACCCATCCAAGTATTAACCGCGCCCAACGCTGCTTAACTTCAGTGATCTGACGAGAACTGGTTTTTTTCAGCGTGGTATGGCCGTTGGCCGTTGGCGTATTTGTAATTCATTAACAAATTCCCAGGGCTCAGTAGCCATCTAAGGAAAAGAAAATTTAATTACCTCAATCTAGAATCCTAATAGGAAGCTCGTTTAAAAAAATCTAAATAATTTTCGAAGATTTATATTTTTTAACACGAGCTCATTTTTCTATGAAATAGTTCAAAAATTATTTAAAATAGAGTGTTTAACTACGCATTTAAGAAGATTTGATAAAAAATAGGTCTATTTTAGGAAGCTATAACCTATGATCTCTTGTAGTTGAAACGTTGTGTTTTTTTAGTTTTTCAAAAAATTTAGTCTACTATGAAATTTTACATAAAATTTACAGGCGAAAATTACTTCCTAAGATCATATCATCTAAAATATTAGCACTGAAATATTTTTTTTTTTTAGTTTGACGGAGAATTTTATATAATATATATTGACTGTGTAATGTGTTCTTATAAAATGCAAAAGAATCGAGCAATTTATAGGAAACTGATTTTGTTACTGTTTTTAACCAAATTAGAAAGGTTCCACATATCGCTTGTACTTGAACATTTTTTTTTTGACGCAAAACTGAAGGTTAGGCAAATAACAGTTCAAGATTGATCTGTTTTCAAGCAAAGGTTTAAACAAGACTGTACTCAAAAAGTTAAAATCTAAGATGTTTTATATTTCAAAAGGCCACCTATAACGATTTTTATCATTTTCGGCCTAAAACATTGTGGAGGTGTCCCTAAAATAGAATCAGTGAAAACCCGGGTTGGGCAAGTACCTCTTCAGTGAAAGTTGCCGAGAAGCCTTAAACAATTTGATGTGTCCAAGTAGACAATTAGACATATATCATATAATAATATTTTTCTAAATCCTACCAGTCTTAAACTTCCAACCATTATTAATACTCAGAAATAACAATTCTAACTAACATGAAAATCTTCAGACACAAATAAACCATAATTTGCAAATAGTAAAAACTGTGTACACCAGAGACTCGATAGATGAACAATCTCGGGGGTTGCCTGAAAATGGCCTTGTTCATATAACGCGTACAGCGAAACGTAAGTAGGCAGGGCCGCCTGTACCGTTCCCATAATATTGCGCAATCTACTTGACTGAGTAGTATAGTGCATGCGTCCCTTCAGAGGCGGAGTCGCAACCGTCTCTCGCTCTGTCCCCTGAGAAACTGTAGGGACCAGCAATTCTAGGAATTCATATAACGCATCCGATCGCGCGTTCAAATAGCGAGTCTCTGGTGTATTACAAAAAACCTTCACAATTTATAAGAAGTCAGATATAATTTACCAAAGCAATCGAATATTACAGAATGTACAAAGTGGAACAATTTTTAAGCTAGATTCTAGAAAATACTTTTTAAACATTCCAGGAAAAGAAAATACATAATCTCTCATTTTTCAAGAACCATGAAAACTTAAAAAGTTCGAGGTCCCTTTTTCAAAGAACTACACTCCTGAGGCTATCTATATAATTGCCCTGGTTCGAACTGTACCAGACCAGAAAAAAGACTGAATTCTCTTCTATCAGATTGCCGTATATCCTGAGCTCTAACGAAACCGCCTTCTCGGGTTGGTCCAGGAGGTCTTTTTCGAGAGGGCGGCTGCTTTGGTAACAGGACGCGCGTGCCACGCTCACAATAATCCACATATACATATATATATATTTTGGCTGAACGACTAAACACTCAAGTGACTCAAGTGACCCAAGTGTATTTGGGCCTTCTTTATACATACGAGTGCGTGTCTAACTCATGCTAATCTAGTGGGTGTGGGTGCTGCTAACACATGCCCTCCTTCTTGTTAGGATCTTTTGTTGTGCAGGTTCTCGGGGGATATTGCCGAAGAACCATTTAACAGTCATTGCATCTTTATTTTGACAATTTGCCTTCGAGAATTCTTGTCTATTACTCTTAGATTATTCTGCGGTGATAATGATTTATTCTTCAGAAACAAAATAAAGAAATAAAGAAAAGAATATCATTAACCGGGGTAATTATGGATCAAATAGGTTTTAATTTGTTTTGCGGCTTTAGTGAACTTTTCGAAACATTGCACTAAGTCAATTTCTAGCGTGAAGTATGCTCTATTATGTACTCTACAAGTGTGAAGCTTTAAATTTAAAATTTCACCAAGAAGTCAGAAAAAATGCAGAAAGTGGCGACTGTCGAATAATGAAGGCAAGAAATCTCAAAAACTTCTACTTGAATTTTTTAGAATCGGAAATGAATACTAAGCCGAAAATGTGCGACCCAATGGGTATGTTTTATTTTTTGTAATATATTAATATTTTTGTGTCAGTGAGTAAAAAATAGGAAAATTATGGGTGCAATCTGGCCTGAAACAATATAACATTTGTTGGAAATAGAACGATTTTGAAATTACATTTTATAATTATGAATGAAAGTCTTTGAAAAACTATATTCCAAACAGTGCTAACTTGATGCAAAAATATAAAAAGTATTAAGTACAAATTTTCAAAAGATGTGTTCTTGAAGAAATATATTTAAAAAATTATTTTTGGTATCATGCTTATGATTTTGTATCATGCCTTATGATCTGGAACCATGGGAATTTGTTTCACAAACTTTTATTAACAAACAAAAATGTTGATCCATAGATAGCTTATCGAGAGTGTAAATTTACACTCTCGTTTGATCCATATTTATATTGATCAAACTTCGATTATTAATAATTACTTTTCTCAGAAACCTCGCAATCGTTGCTGTTGATAATCTGACTGGACTTTCATTACTTGAAGTTGTTTAATATCTTGAATTTGAAATTAAAAAAATTAAATCTACATTAAATCCCATTTAATAAAAAAAGCATAGAAAGCAATTGAGGAACATTTGTGCTTCTTATCACTATCACGCGCTTAAATTAAAACATTCAACTTATCTAATAAATTATTGAGAATATTATACAAGTTTTATGTTAATGCTTTTCTCTGAAACCTAGTAATTTTAGAGAAGAATTTTAATATAAAATCCTAAAGTTTTGCAGAAGACTTAAAATTCTAAAAATGTTGTTCGCTTTCTCCACCAGAATTGAGTATTTTTAAACAAAAATCATCGACAAGACTCACAATTTTCAAAAATTTTAGGTTATTTTAATATTTTATACATATTTTTATATTTTCATTTTATTTTCCAAGGAATCTGCATTATCATTAGAAAATAGCAGAAAATATTTAACGTCTTTTCAGACTAGATGGAGCTATGAAAGAAAAATTATTTTTAAATAATTTTTTTTTTCTGAAAAAAGATCTCCTCCTTTCGCTCCGCTGGGAAACGAACCACAGAACTACTGATTTCCGTTCAGGTGCTTTGCCATTAAGCTACTAGAGAGATCGAGAGAAGAAACTTTTTTTCAGAAATATTTTGCATTATTTTTGCGTTATTTTGCAATATTTTGCTAGATGGTACAAATCAAATTTTTCAAGGAATTTGCATTATCATTAGAAAATAACAGAAAATATTAAACGACCTTTCTCGTTCGAAAGGAGAAGATCTTTTTTCAGAAAAAAAAATTATTTAAAAATAATTTTTCATTTTATATTCAAAGATTAAAATTCTTTCAACAATATAGGTTTTTCAGATTTGTTAGCGTTTTTTGTCGGAAATTTACATTTTTTTAACCAAAATCATTAGATTTTAAAGGTTCATAATTTTTGAACAATTTTAGGTTACGTTAGCGTTTTACACCAAAAATTGGAATTTTAAAACAAAAATCGTTACATGTCGAAGAAGGTTTTTCATTTTTGAAAAGTTTGAGGTTATATATTCACGTTTCTCACAAAAAATCGGTTATCTTGAATAAACATTTGAAAAATTAAAAGATTATATTTCAAAGAAGATTCACAACTTTTCAACAATTAGGGAAATGGATATTTCTAGTAAAAAATCATCAGATTTAAAAGATTTAACATTTTTGTACAATTTGAAGTTAAGTTAGTTAAGCTAATCGGTTATTTTCAACAAAAATCCTAAGATTTTTTGGTTTATCATTCAGAATCATAAAATTCACAGCTAAATTTACAATCTTAAACAATTTCTTGTTCTTTTATGTTAGTGCTTTTTCGTCTGAAATTGTTATTGTTAATAAAAAATCATTAGATTTCAAAAAATACTTACAATATTTGAACAATAATACATTATATTAGCATTTTACACCGGAAATCTGTTATTTTAAACAAAAATAATTTATCTTCAAAAATAAAACTTACAATTTTGCATAAATTTAGGCTATTCTTAAATCAAAACTATTTGGTTGAAAATTAATCTGTTTCTGTTTAGAATTCAACTATTTTGTTAAAAAATCGTCTTCTTTGAATGAATTAAACTGTTTTTTATTTATGATTCCATGTTTTCCTGAAATTTCAACAATGACAAGTTTAGTTAAAAATTCATCTTTTTTGGTTGAAAATTCAACTATTTGGTTGATAGTTGGACTACTTTGTTAAAAATTACTTTTTCTTTGTTCAAGATTCATAATTTTGGTTAAAAATTGATCTATTTGGTTGAAAATTGAACTATTTTGTTGAAAAGACGTATTTTTCAGTAGATTATTAATTTTAAAAATGAAAAATATTCCATTTTTGGTTAAAAATTTAGCTTTATGAGTAGAAAATTCAAATATTGGTTGGAAATTTTTTTTTGTAGAAAAATAATCTTGGTAGAAATTTAATCTTTTACGGTTAAGAATGCAACTGTTTGGCTGAAAACAATTCTGTCATGGTTGAGGATTCAACTATTGTGTTGAAAATTTGACTTTTTTAATTGAATTCAATTGCTTTTTATCAAAAATTCAAATATTTTTTTGTTGAAGATTTATAATTTCAAATATAAATTTTCATCAGTTATCAGAAATATTGTCCTTTCTTCTTCTCTCTAATATTTGAGATAATATATACTATGAAATAAAAACATTTTGCATTTATATTAATTTTATTTCTCAATTTAAAATTTGCGTGAGAGAAAAAAGTGTTTTTTAGTTTTTATATGAAGTTTCTTGATTTCTTCGAAGGAATAAGTAATATCTATAGATAAAATATAATAATAATATCAGCTTCTGGAATGTTTCGAGTAATTAAATAACACATATACATCATCGATTGCAGCTTCAGATATAAACCGAGAAAAAATATTGAAATTAACTTGATTGCTTCACCGCAATCAATTATCTTAATTGAATCTTTTGAGTTGAAAATATTGGAATTTAAATGGAAAAATGTCGCTGAAGTCAATTTAATGTGCTTTTTAATTATCTTTATCTGCTCAATGTACCGTTAACTCGTTAAGTTAGATTACCTAGGTGTGTTCAGAGAATCGTATAAAAACTCTTTCCTGATTTACTTATTGAAGAAGGTGAAGAACTGCAACGTTTTATACAAACTAGCACTAAAAATAAATAATTAAGAGGAAATAAATTTACGAGAAACAATGGTGAGTTCGATCTTCTTTATTTAACCATGACTACAGAGTCGGAAGGCTTCACAATAAAATTACATACACGAGTGCTCTTTTTTACGACAAATTCTCCAATCACAAAATCATTGCTGCAAATAGTTCAATACAATTCTAAAAATCAATTGAAAACTCTAAAGTCCAAAATAAATATATACACTTTCTTGAATTTTAACAATCATTATGAAACTCTTAAAATTCTGAATTCTTGTACCCAACAGCAAACAAAAAATCCGTTTTACGAAAGAGAATCTCCTGACTAGAGCAGAGTTTCGAAATTCTTTACAAGAATCGCAACGCTCTCTAAAACCTTAGGGAAATATCAAACAATAACATTTTTATTTATTTATTTTTAGCACTTTCAGCAACATTTTAGCATCAATATAACCAAAGCTTGATATGGATACCATTGATGATGAGTCGTTTATTTGATAATGCTATAATTGGAATGCTAATATTTTTTTTATTTGGTAGTAAAGTAATTAAAGTATAAAATAGAATTCAAAATACTTATAGGAATATCGCACAGCCTCAGTTTTACAAGGCAAACCTATGCATGTTTCTAAGTAGCATTTTGGCGCGTTTCTTCCTTCGAGCGGTTCACCTTTGGTAAATCTGACACCCCGGTGTCTTCTGGTTGCTATAACCAGTCCCAAAGTGTCGACGCATGTATCGCTCGTCAAGTCCTTTTCCTCTTTGGCCTCCTTGATGATGTACACCAAAATGCCACCCACGCTCGTCTTCCCTTGATCTGCTTCGAAGCTCTTTACGTGTGTCTAAACCTGAGAAAAAAGTTTTAGATGCTCAAAAACCTAGAAAACATTTTTTTCAGGAGGGTTAGATATATTAAGTTTTTTACATACACTAGTCAGTTATTATCAGGACATCTACTTTGCAGTACTTGCATTTGTCTCGATAATAAGGCGGTATAGGGGAGACTGGCCATCACTAAGTCGCTGTAAACAGTGGGGTTTTTAAAAATATTTCAATAACGAGAAGAGCAATTTGTTTTAAACTTTAGGAGTGAATAAAATGTGCGCGAACATACAACGTGCAAAAGCTTGAGCTAACCAAATTTATTAGAAAATGCGAAAAATGGAAAAAACTATTTTTGAGATTATGCTGTAAAATTATACCTTGATTTTACTAAGTTGTAATTGAACATTGCATAAATAAATGAATATAAATACTTTGCTTATAAGCGGCATTTGGTCAACACTGGTTAGGAAACTGGGTCGGCCGAGCAATTTCCGCGTAACAAGTATTTATAATAATAATGATAACAGTTAGATTGTAATTGCTAAGTAAAGTTAAGACCCATTTTATAGAAATTGCGTATAATTTTTTATAGGTTGAAACACTTGAAAAGCCTAGTAGCATCACATTCTCGTTTTTTATTATGCTTATAGAACGTAAACTATGTACTAAATTCGTCATTTCATACAATTTTTACATAAATGTCTATTCTGAACACTTTTTCTTATAACTCCATGCAAAATAACTTTGTTCATATTGTGAAAAATAAAATATGGTGATCAACCCACTTATAAGCTTCTTATTGACGTTTTTCAACGTCATGAATTACCTAAAATTTAGGCATAATAATACTTTGAGAATTAACCGACCAACTGATAGCCACTGTCCCCTATTCAAATTGAAGGAACCCGCGTGAAAAAGTTTGCATGGCTCAAGCATGGCTCGAGCATGGCAAAAAACTTGGAAATATGTGGCTAAAGCATGGGTCAGGGCTGAATGGTACATGGCTAAAGCGTTGCTTGTGTCCGTCTCCCATGCTTAGGCCACACTAAACACAAATGAATATTCTTAAGAATATGAAACTGTTAGAGAACATTAGCCCGCGTTGAAAATGAAAATCTTAAATTTGCCAATAGTCGACACATCTCTAAATGGTAAGTCCACTACCCGGGTACACCGGAACGTGCACCAGGTGGTTCAAGACGTCATCTACAAGAGCTTTTTTAAAATTTAATTTGCGCCAACAGCCAAAATAACTGCCAATGTTGAGTCGACGATCCAGGTGCACCAGATCGCGCATCAGGTAGTTTAGCACGTATTGTACGAGAACTTTTTTAAAATTTAAATTTTTCCAACAGCCAAAATAACTACCAATGATGAGTTGACGATCCAAGTGCACCGGATCGCACACCAGGTAGTTTAGCACGTATTCTACGAGAACTTTTTCAAAATTTAAATTGTTCCAACAGCCAAAATAACTACCAATGGTGAGTCAACGATCCAAGTGCACCGGATCGCGCTCCAGGTAGTTTATTATGTATTCTAAGAGAACTTTTTAAAAATATATATTGTTTCAACAGCCGAAATAACTGCCAATGGCCAGTCGACGATCCGGGTGTAGTAGGTCGCGCACCAGGTACTTTAGCACGTATTCTACGAGAACTTTTTAAAAATTTAAATTATGCCAACAGCCACAATAACTACTAATGGTAAGTCGATGATCCGGATGCACTAGGTCGCGCTCCAGGTACTTCAGCACGTATTATACGAGAACTTTTTCAAAATTCAAATTGTTCCAACAGCCAAAATGACCACCAGTGGTGAGTCGACGATCCAAGTGCATCGGATCGCGCACCAGGTAGTTTAGCACGTATTCTACGAGAACTTTTTTGAAATTTATATTATTCCAACAGCCAAAATAACTACCAATGATGGGTCGACGATACAAGTGTACTAGGTCGCGCACTAGGTACTTTGGCGCGTATTCTACAAGAGTTTTTTTCAAATTCAAATTATGCCAACAGCCCAAATAACTGCCAATGGTCACGCGATGATCCGGGTGCACTAGGTCGCGCACCAGGTACTTCAGCACGTGTTCTAGGAGAACTTTTTTAAAATTCAAATGATGGCAACAGTCAAAATAACCACGTGGTGCGCGATCCGGTGCACCGTGATCGTCGACTAGCCATTGGTAATTATTTTGGTGGTTGGAACAATTTAAATTTGAAAAAATTTCTCTTAGAATACGTGCTAAACTACCAGGTGCGCGATCCGGTGCACTTGAATCGTCGACTCACCATTAGTAGTTATTTTGTCTGTTGGAACGATTTAAATTTTGAAAAAGTTCTCGTAGAATACATACTAAACTACCTGGTGCGCGATTCGGTGCACTTGGATCGTCGAATCATTATTGGTAGTTATTTGGGCTGTTGGAACAATATAAATTTTAAAAAAGTTCACGTAGAATACGTGATAAACTATCTGGTGCGCGATTCGGTGCACTTGGATCGTCGACTCATCATTGGGAGTTATTTTGGCTGTTGGAACAACATAAATTTTAAAAAAGTTCTCGTAGAATACGTGCTAAACTACGTGGTGCACGATCCGGTGCACTTCGATTGTCGACTCACCATTGGTAGTTATTTTGACTGTTGGAACAATATAAATTTTAAAAAAGTTCTCGTAGAATACGTGCTAAACTACCTGGTGCGCAATTCGGTGCACTTGGATCGTCGACTCATCACTGGTAGTTATTTTGGCTGTTGGAAAAATATAAATTTTAAAAAGGTTCTCGTAGAAGACGTGCTCAACTACCTGGTGCACGATCCGGTGCACTTCAATCGTCGACTCACCATTGGTAGTTATTTTAGCTATTGGAACAATTTAAATTTTCAAAAAGTTCTCGTAGAATACGCGCTAAACTACCTGGTGCGCGATCCGGTGCACCTGGATCATCGACTCAACATTGGCAATTATTTTGGCTGTTGGCGCAATTTAAATTTTAAAAAAGCTCTTGTAGATGACGTCTTGAACAACCTGGTGTACGACCCGGGGTACCCGGAGCATCGACTCACCATTTGGAGTTGTTTTGGCTGTTAGCACAATTTAAATGTTTTAAAAGTTCTCGTAGATGACGCCTTGAACGAGCTGGTGTACCCGGGTAGTGAACTTACCATTTAGAGATGTGTCGGCTATTGGCAAAGTTAAGATTTTAATTTTCAACGCGGGCTAATGTTCTCTAACAGTTTCATATTCTTAAGAATATTCATTTGTGTTTAGTGTGGCCTAAGCATGGGAGACGGACACGAGCAACGCTTTAGCCATGTACCACTCAGCCGTGACCCATGCTTTAGCCACATATTTCCAAGTTTTTTGCCATGCTTGAGCCATGCAAACTTTTTCACGCGGGCTTTGCCAAATTTCTGAGAAGATAGAGAAACTCTCGAAATAGTAAACATATTTATATTGACATATGTTTTTAAACTAATGCAATACCTTAACTTCAAATCAAGCTTCATTCCGTTGAAGAGAAAAATTTTTAATTTAGGAAAAAATGTTAACTATGTTCTTTGTTCATCATAGGGCCATAGGCGTTCTGAAAAGTAAGTGTCCTGATAGTTAAATGAGGGAGTAAAGTTGTCAAAATTTAAGAAGTTTTTTAACAGAATTTAGACTTTCGAAGATATACTTAAAATTTGATTTTATTTTTACATTTTAGATAATAGGGTAAGAGCACCAATTCTTGGCACCTTAACCCAATTATTGGCATTGCGAAAACCGAAGTGCATTTATCTCATTTTTAATAAATATCTGATGGAACTGGATAAATTATACATGCATTATATGTAATAATGATAGTAAAATTAAGTTATTTGAGGCAAAAGATGCTAAAAAAATTTATTATCTAAGAAATTAGATAAGGGTGCCAACGATTGGGGAAGGGGGGGGGGTGCAAAGAATTGATACTCTCAACCTATGTTCAAAAGTCAAATATTAGTTGGAAAGAAATTTTGAAACAATGTCATATAGATATAATAAGGAAGAATTGTAAAATAAATAATATACCAGCTAATCATTACCATTGATTTGCTTTCAACAAATTCCAGTTTCATGAAATTGTACTTGAATTTTCTGTAATAAATGTTATGTCAATAATACTTATAAATACTTAGAATAATCTTATAAATAATTAGGATACTTAGAATAATAATCAGAAATTTTTCAGAATGTACATGAAGTTGATTCCATCTATAACCTGTTAAGGAAAAATATTTTCAAGATATATATTAATTCGTCTGAGGAAAGGAATACAAATTTTTAGTTCAACAAAAACAATAGTTCTTATGATTTATTTTTTTACTAGCAGAAACATTTTGAAGTCATGACCTAATAATCTGTTAAATCTCTCATAGTTTCGAATCATTGAAAATCATTCCTCAAACTCAGGATTTCTTTCTTACATTAAAAAACGCTTTAAAAATAAATTTTAAGGTACTCTATCAATATGATTGAAGATATTTGATAATTTTTGGTATTCCTTCTTAATTTACACAATTTATATTTGTCCTCACTCTGAATTTAAACCATTCAGAAATTGTCTTATTTAATTTATCAAGGATGCTTTGACTCAACAATTAATCACTTACACCAGAGGTCGGCAGCGAGGGGAAATTTCTCAAGTCCAGCTCTTTTAGCACGTGTGGATCGCTCGCTGCGTCTCTCCCACCAAGAGTCTCTACTCCACTCTAAGAGTTCGGGGTGGTGGTAAATTCTATTCTATTACGTCACAATTTACCACCACCCCGAACTCTTAGAGTGGAGTAGAGACTCTTGGTGGGAGAGACGCAGCGAGCGGTCCACACGTGCTAAAAGAGCTGGACTTGAGAAATTTCCCCTCGCTGCCGACCTCTGACTTACACTGACAAAATCATCCCTTTTGAAAATTAATCAAGCAATATTTCTAACTTAATTGATTATTCACATAATAGTATATTATGCAACATGTGCGTAAAATCCGGTTTTACACACGCGATTACCACAAGTGGGTAAATCGTACGCACATGTTGCATACGATATTTTTTGACACAGTGTGCGTTAAAATGCGTTTTTACACACCCATATGAGTGCGTAAAACGTGCATATGAGTGCGTAAAAATAAGCCGTTTTACGCACTCATATGGGCGTGTAAAAAGCATTTTACGCAAACTGTGTTAAAAAATTACTGATTAGCAGTCTACAAAATTCACTGATTCTTCTGAGAAACCAGTCATTGCAAGTAAGACGAAAATAAAAATAATACTTTAACGATAATAAACTTGAAAATTGAATTGTTTATTTTCATTCTTGGGCTGTTTAAAAATGTTAGACTCCTCATCTTTTTAAATAAAATTCATTGATTTATTCCCCGAAAAATTTCGGTACCATTATTTGAAATCAATGAGTTAAGTTTCGGAAGTTATCATTTTAAATGACTAAATTTATCAATGAGAAAAAACGGCTGACTGAAGTTATCAGTCCGTTTTGTTCTGATTTTTCAGTCAAAGTTGACTGCGAATCAGTTACTTTCAACTGATTTAAATTTAGAGTTTGATAGGGAGAAAGATTTATCACTCAGTGAAAAAGAATATAATTAATTCACTGACGTTTTTTTTTCAAATAATTAATTTAGTGATCACTAATTCAAGCCGGGCATAATTTAAATAATTATTGAATTAAAGTTATAGTAATTTAATATTTCATAAATTGCAGTCTAAAATATTGCGAGACAAAATTTTTTGTAATTGATGATACAATGTGTCGTAGACAGAACTTTAAAGAATTTAATGATCCCTCTGCTTGGATTGTAGGGTGGCAACAAATGACATAATGATCTCTGGCAATGATTTATATTCAGGGGCCATAAAAATATCTTCTATCTGCATTTTATGTGTTCTGATCCTACAACCCATTCTTTATTCAGTCAGTTGAAGAAACAAATTAGCATTGATTAAAATTTACATAATTTCCTAATAGCAGAAATAAATATTCTTTTCGAAAATTCTAAGACGAAACGCAGAAATTGATTGCAATTGTATAATTAGATGATGGGCTCTTAATCTGAGAGAATTCTTAGAATTTTGGTAATAAGCAATTTGAATTTTTAAATGCAATTTATAATAATCGTGCACAGAAAATTCAACTATATAATTACAAAAATGTTATTCCTAATATATTTTTAAACAAATTATTCGTAAGAAGTCATGGGGATTAATACTAAGCTCGTTTATTATTACTAAAAATTAATATTGTCTAAAAGAATTATAAGAGAAAAAAACCTCAGTGATAAGCTATAAATAAAATGTGACCGTCCACGAAGAAAGGGACCTAGCGTGGAAAAAAACGATTTTTAGTTTTTTTACACCTTCTGTAAAATTAAGCTACCGCGCATTAGGTTCCTTTCTTCGCGGACGTTCACATATAATGTTTTTATTAAAGAATTTGGTTGATTTTATAAGAAACGAAATACGAACAGTCGTTGGTAGTCTGACTCCTGGGGTTGCAAATTGAATAACAAACGTTCACCCTCCATGGCTAAATCACCGGAAAGTCACCCCACCTTGTGAGCAGTTCGAAATTAACCGCACCTCCCGCGAATTGCTATTGCGCGACCCCCGCCCCTGAAGCTCCGAAACCCGTCTGCTTTGCATAACGATCTTATTTCGTAATCTCTCCCATATTGATCCGGTTTACGCTGCTATGTGGGGTTGAAAATTGTTTATTGTGCGCCCGTGACGACCACCTCTAGATTTTCTATGATTTATTCTTTCTACTACCAGAAAAGGATTTTAAATAAACACAATTAGAAAAAATTATTTCTTTTCAGTTCTTGAATTGACATTTTCTACTAAATTTCGAGCAGAAATTGAAAAGCTCCTTTATATTTCAAATTGAAAGACTGATAAAAAAGGCTCTAGAGAGTAAAAGTGTGACATAGTAGGTATAATTGCAAGGGTAAATGTCATCAGTAATAATAGGCTGATGATCTCGACGATGTCTTAATGAGGTTAATTGAATCGAGATACTAATTACTTTGGAGACAAACGGGAGTCTTCCTTTATAGAGGGAGGCTTTCTATAATAGAGACGAGCCAAGTCATGCCCGCTAATAATCCTAAGAGCTTGATTATCTTGCGACCCACGAACCGAAAAAGAGACCCAAGATGACTTTGCGGTTTCTAGTTTAAATCTATATTACGATCCATTATCGAGAGAATGATTTTACTTTGTCTGTCTTTCCCGCCGATAATTGTAATTATCTACATACACATA
>CAKNYM010052753.1:123003-157065 GCA_932195095.1 Andricus curvator | reverse complement strand
ATATATATATATATATATATATATATATATATATATATATCTTAAACCTGTTTTAATCGAAACTCTTACCAATTTTACAGAATGTTCTTTCACAACTTCAAAACTCCATCTTTCTATTTAAAATGTATATCCCAAACTGCTCTTTTGTTTGGATTAAAAATATCAGTTAATAAATTATAACTACAAGAAATGAAATCCTTGAATTCTCATCTCTGTAAACAATTCATTTTATTTTGCTATACTAAAATAACTTTATTTTACCTCAAATGTATTTAGTAAAAGTATAAGAAATTTTCAAATCACAGAAAAAAGTCTTCAATTTTAAAGTTAAATTGTATGCAGCTTCAAAGATTTTGAATAAGATTGATTAAATGAATGAGTGCAAAGATCCATAGAGAAATTAAGAAAGCACTCATGAATTGCCATTGAAATTAATGATTAAAATGTCTTATTTGAAGATAGTCTTTATATTGCGAAAGAAGAAGAAATACATTGTTTTACTGAAATTACAAATTTTAATTTGACAGAACATCTTACTGAATCACAACCCAGTACCCACTGCTTATTTTACTATATTTTTTAACAGTAAATCTAAACAACAATCACCAACTTTAGTGAAGGAATAAAATTATTGCAAAGAATTGATATCATTAGTTGTTCAATGTAAAAACGGCTGATTTGATCTTTATCAATTCTTTTTAGGGGTGTTCAAAAAATACGTAATGCTTTTTGGAAGAGGGGTGGGGGGTGGGGGTTGTAGAGGTTTTCTACGTAACGCTGTCAAGCTATATATTTTAATACAAATCTGCATAATATACAATATACATGCTATGTTTGATAATCGATAAAGTAAGTTTTTTCCGCAAAAAAACATGAAAAATGACACAGTTCTGCGCTCAATAACCCAAAAATAAAATGCGTTATTAAAATTTTGAAGAAGATATCGGGAAAACATTCCAAATTTTTTAGTTTTACTTATAATGTCCGCGATATCTCGAGAAAACTATTAATTTTTCCCTGGTTGAAGTCAAAATGTGAGCTTAGAATGAAAAAGTCGTAAAATTGAAAAAAATGGTATACTCGACATTTTTTTTAAATTATAAATATGATAATTATATCATTCATTCAATTATTTTGTATATTTATTTTATAAATAATTCTACTTTGAATGTTTACGAATTCTTTGTTCACGTTCAGACTGGCAGAATCCAGGGAAAAAAGAAAACAATTTCTTGATACGTCATGGATATTGTATCTCAATTCATCTTTAAAATGAGCCTCAAAACATTTCTAAATATCCACTATTCCGGGAGTTAATTATAATTGGACAAAACTTAAAAATTTTTATGATTTTTTTCAATATCTTTTTAATTAATTGACACAAAAACTTCATCAGACAGCGAAAACATACGGTGCGTCAGATGGAGAAGGAATGGTTTTAAAATGTTCAAAAAGCGTTAGGTATTTTTTGAACGGCCCCTGATCAAATCGTTGATTTTTCCGTGCTGAAAGTAAATTCTTTCTAAAATATTATCAATTGTATAAAGTCATTTGAGGGTGGCGTTTCAAAAGGGCACTCTGACATTTTTTCAAAAAAGACAAAAAACATGTTCAAAAATCGATTTTTGAATTTAGAAAAAAATACCCAAAATTTCCGAGAAAATCGAGGGGAAATTGTTTTTTGCTCGAAGGCGCATGTTTCCTCAACTTTCTACGGTGATATAGATTACGTTTTTTTTAACTCAAAAGAATCAAAATAGAAACAAATTTGTAGCTGTGAAGTTAAAAAGTAGGACAAAAAGTTCCAAAAATTTGCAAAAAAATGTTGAAAAAATCAAGAAAATGACAAGAAACTCTTATGTCACAATATTTATAGGAATTTATTGTTTTGCTTTGAGCCAATAATCTAATTTTTACGAAAATGGCGCTTGCGTCTTTTCTGGAATGCCACCCCTGAATTCTGAAGATTCCTCAAATTGTCAAAATCAAATTTCACCAGCACCGATGCTTGAAATTTTTTTTATATTCGTAATTTATGCGCGAATTCTTTAAAAAATGTCCATTTTTATTACTTATATGAATTATTCTTATATATTGTCATGATACACTCAGAAAACGATCTGGTTTAATCAATAAAATGTTTGTTGTTTCAACCATTGAGTACAATATATAATAATATGGTCAAAAAAATATTCGGTTGATCCAAACACATTTTTTGGTTGTTTTAACCAAATCTTTTGGTAAATGAAGTATTTGGTTGATTCAGCAAAAAAATTTGGTTAGGTCAATTAAATATCCATTCGAATTTACAAAATTTGGTTTGAATAAACAAAATTTTCATGTATATCCAAGCAAACAACTTTTTTCTTCAAGAATATTTTTTCTGACTGCAATTCCCATTGATTCGTTACTTTTCGATCATACCTAATGTTTGTAACGTAATTTCTGTTTGTATCATTCCTGTAAAAACTGTTCTGCGCTCATTATATAATTGAGGTTCAACATTTATCATTTTTGAGAGTATTTTACGTTAATTACAAAAAAATTTCAAGCTCAATCTTTGCATTAAAAAAATTTAATATAGCAAAATCAAAATTGTTACGTCCCAAAAGATTACAAGCTCTTCTGTAATTTGTTCGAACTTTTTACATTGTCTTACATTTTCTTACTTCTTCGAGATCCATTTGCGGCGAGGACTATAAAAATGGTAGGAGTCGTTGAGATCATTTGTAAATACAAACCTTTCTCAATGGCATATCAGCGTGAGACTGGTTGTGCATCCGACATCCGTGCTGCTGCTGGGGAGCCTGATACGAAGAGGGAGATGAAGCACCATGGAGAATGGAAGGGGGCTGATGTTATGACGGGACATTTCATGGCTCGGAGGATCCGGGACCTAACGGCCCGTGCGATATTACAGCCGCAGGAACCCCATCCCCTCTTTTGGTTTTTATTGCCCCGCGAATTCGTTGCATTAGGCGCAACGTTCTGTGTGAAAGACTGAATTACATTTTTTTCTACTCAGAACGTCGTCATGTGATCCTTACTCATCCCATTCGTGAATCCACTCAGAACACCGTTTGAAATTCGCGATCAAAGTTGACACTGACAAATCCCACGACATCTTATTTTTTTACCACAAACCAGAAGTTAAATATCAAGTGCAATATTTAGGTGCTCTAAATCAAATCTAAATTGCGAGACAAAAGACAAGTAAAACCAGTTTATTTCAGGGGGAAGGAGGTTACCTTTGGTGTGTGCAAGAAGTTTGTTAGAGAGATTACAATTCCCTTGAAATGGGCATTGGATTGAAGAAGAGCAGAGGACACTTACGTTTTGGCAAAGGATCTCGGAAAATTTGAGCATTTTAATTCTCTATGGTCCATCCGGAAAGGGTGATGTCCTTTTCCTTGTAGAATGGCGTCCAGTAGCGTCGTATCGATGAGAACAGCAGTAACAAGAGCAAGGGTCAAGCGAGGAGACTTCGTCAAGGCCATGACGAGTACTCGTTGTTATCAGTCGACGAGGACGAACGATAACGCGAGACGACCGGATCGTCCGTTAGACGTGGGAAAGGGTTATGATCAAATGAAATCTAGTGCCGTGATTTGGTTTTACTGACAAAAGCATCGTTTATTTTTCTCTGTATCTCTTTAAAATGAATTTATAATCTTCATAATAATAATACTCTAGTAATAATAATTAATAATAATTAATAATAATTAATTAATAGTAAGATACTAGACTTGAAAGGGTGATATGGGGTCCGTACGAGTCCAAGTTGCAAACGTCAGACTCAAGGAAATTATTGAAACATTAATTCAGTCGAATTAATACTGATAACTGACTCGAGAGAAATTGGATTCGCATCGAGTCGAACGTTTGTAACTTGACCGACGATCGTATTTCCGGTGTTCGCGTGGGGACTTCCGGGGGAACGTAGTCGGTGTATGGTACAACATCCTGTCCAATTTCCAAATCTACTGTAAGAAAAATAGAGATACAAAGTTTGGAATGAATACTAATAGTTTCTGATTGAAAACCCACGATAAGAATTTTTCGAATGGTAGATTTTCAAAACCAAACTACTGCTGTTCCATTCTATAACATTGATTTTTGGATCTCCATTGGTCTCCTAGACGAAAGAGACATTTGCGATGGTGGGACATTCTCTTCAAGCAGGAGGGGTCCCCTCTAAAGTTAGAGGACTCTTGTTTCAAGAGGATGTATTTCTTTTGAATTACTACCGCAAATGTCTTCGAGAAAGATTTTGCGCCTTTTTACACTACTGCAGAAACTGCGACGTTGCAAAAGCTACGATGGGTTTACGTCCGGGCAAGTTTTATTAAATTCTTCAAGCCTGCCATGAGCAGAAGCTGGTTGCAAAAACGTCTAAGATGGGTTCCCATCGTGTAAAGTTCCGCTAGGGTGCAGAATTACTGAGATTATTTACAGTGAAGAAACTTGGCAATACTGTACCATGGCAGAAATTGGCATGATGTAAAGCTATAGTACCATGACAAAACTTGCCGAGATGTAAAGCTACCGTAGCAAAAACTGTTGCTGGTGTAAATAAGCTTTCTGACTTTGGACGGGAGGTGTGAGTGTGTCTTTGTGCCTTCGTGCACAAGGATGTGTATAACCTTTCTCTCTATTTTTATCCTTTATACAATATTATATGATCGCTTCAATATAATATCATTTCGTACTCTCTCGCGCTCACTATGTATAAGTATTTACACGTTAACGATCGGTGATTGGTACATTAGTATGCTGGGGTAGCACGGGGAGGTGTCGGCCTAGAGACTATGTACAGGCGCCGGGGACGAGGGTGAGGGAGTCTGCGCGGTCCCTGGAGTGCCAGGATTGCCGGGATTTTGCGATACCGTGTAGGAATTGTTTTGACGCGATTGCTGATGATGGTGCTGGTGTTGATGGGAATGATGATGGGATGGATGTTGATGATGATTGTGATGATGGGACTGGGAAGGAGAATTGAGTGAGTGATTTTGTTGTTGATGCATCATGTTAAGGTTTAGGGGGTAGGATAGGGGGGAGCCCAGTGCCGTTGAACCGTTATTGCAGCCACCGGATCCGGGCCCCACCGGGCTCAGTGCATGCTCATCCCCGCGTGTGGACGATGGTGTGGTACGGATGCGTGATGATGAGGATGGTGCATTAGAGGCGGGAGATGCGGGTGGTGGGGATGGTGTGGGGTTAGAGGTGGCGGGGTCATCTGCATTGGGGTCATGGGCGTTGTCGGCTGATGCGACAGACTGTTGGTGTTGGTCTGAGTGTTGGTGTCCTGCCCCGCTCCCGCCCCCAGGGCCTGCGGACCCTGAGCCGGTGGCGGTGGTACCGAGCTGGAAGTGGGACTCTGTTGACTCCCGTTGTCCTCGCTGTCGGAGCAGGACTCGGCCGACGAGCTCCCCGCTCCCCCCTTGCCCTTGCTGCCGCTGCTGCTGCTGCTGCTGTGCGTCTTGACGTGCTTCGCGAGATGATCGCTGCGCATGAACCGCTTGTTGCAGACCGGGCAGGCGAATCTCTTTTCGCCGGTGTGGGTTCGAAGGTGCCGCTGCAATTCATCCGAACGTGTAAACCGCTTGCCACAGAAAAGCCAGTTGCAAACAAACGGTCGCTCACCAGTATGCCACCGTAAGTGGGCCTTAAGATGAGACGTCTTCCCGTAGACCTTGCCGCAACCAGGAATGTGACAACTGTGGATGTTCTTCTTCCGAAGGTGAACGCCAGCGGGTCCCAGTCGCTCAGCTTCTTGGCAGTTAGGGCAGTCGCAGGTTGCTCTGCCGGTGTATCGTCTCTGGGAGCGGGGCGAAGGGGCTTGGCTGACGTTGGCACCACCAGTTCCGCCACCTTGAGGACTACCAGCACCGCCTCCGCCCGCAGCTGCATGATGATGAAGTCCGAAACCGGGCGGTCCACCCGGTAACATAGATTTGTAGGTGTCTTGAAGAAGATTGTGTCCGGAGGTTGCAGACGTGAGTAGATGATTTCCAGCTAGGGCTAGGCTCGAGTAGTCAGCTGAATAGTTAGCCATTTGAGCAGCATGTACTCCAACGCCCACAGTTCCACTCACGTCTAACCAACCACCAGTAGCTGCTCCATGAACATCCCACCAGCCATCGCCGGCTTTAATTCCGCCATGCGTGGCACCTGTCATGGTGTTGAAGGGCCAGGATTCGTAGGGATGTCGTCCATAGACTGAGCCCAAGGTCGCGCCTTCGACCTTGCCGAGGATACTGCTCTGATGATGATGTGGGTCACTAGCAGGTTGAGCACTCGCCGTACCAGGGAAGTAGAGATCGCTACCGTATTGTGGCGCCGTTGAGGCGCAGGACGTTACTGGTGCTCTGGCATAACCACCGGTGCTTCCGGCGCTGCTGGTAGCTGTAGGTCTCTGCGTGACACCAGTGGTTGTGCATCCGGTGCCACTTCCGCCAGTGTGCTGCGGTGAACTCCCGCTGCTTTGTGGACTCTTTTTCCAGGGGTGAAACCCTTTTCCCACCGCTGCGTCTGCCAACGGCGGGGGGCTCTTGCTGCTCAGTTTGTTGCATTGCGCTGCCAGCATCGCTAGAGGTGTACCCCTAAGTCCGGGATGATCCTGTAACACAAGAAAAATGCACATGTTAGTCAAATTGATGAGGAAAAACTTAGTTAAATATTCTAGGAATAGACAAAATAATTTTGATCATCATTAGATTCGAGACAATGAATTTTAAATTTTACGAAATTGGGAACCTCCTAAGAATTCCGAAAGTTTATCCCAAACTAATATCGGTAGGTAGGTAGGTGCCCATAATTGCGGCCGAATCATTAAAAAATCCGATGCGGTAGCCCTTGTTCTCGTGGTCCTTAAAAGGCGAAAGTACTCTCCTCAGGGTGCATAATGACACAAAATTGGCGTACTCCTAGCCTAGAGAGATCGGAGATTGGCTTCCTGAGGTAATGAAACCCAAGGCAGGTCGACTGAGCCCATCGAGGCCAGTTTCATGCAAATCCTAATGTCGTAGTCGGACAAAGCATCGGCTAGTAAGCTAACTCGACTAACAAAGTCTCGGATTCAAGTTTCAAAGGGGCAAAACCGACTTTCTAGACTCGGGAGGTAATGAGGCCGGGGGCAAACCGAGCAAGCTCGTCGAAAATCGTTTCATGCAAATTGTCGTAAATTCACCAAGGACCTGGGTTGAGCCTGTCAGCGGCTACCAAAAAAAGGACGGTGGTGTGAGAACGATGTGGCAGGGTTTGAATGGGCAGAAGTGAGAGAGATGGAGAGAGCCAAGTGGCTTCGAACAGAAAGGTAAAGCAAAGGGTCCGCGGAAGCAGCAGGAAATTAAAGTCTGGCGGCCCGCGGCCATTAGCAGCCGGCGCCATCGAGGCGACACGCCCCCACACGGTCCAATGTCGCACCAACACCGATAAAGGACACTGGTCGTACATGATCACCCTTTGAACAAACAGGATAGGTTTTTACTGGAAAGGGAGGAAGGTGTAAAAGCTGTATGAATGTCAATCTCTTTTAGCTAGATTATCTAAATGAAAAAACATGATGGAGTGATAGAACTAAAAAAGGGTTTAGCGAATTTGAAACGTGGATATTAGGAGTTTGAGTTCAAGGTTCAGTGAAGAAGGTCGGAGTTTATCATTTCACCTACTGGATAGAGGTTGTGGCTGGAGTGATGAAACACTGGAGGGTGAGTTTCGACGCTTGCTCATTGGTGACTGATGCATCCTCGCGCATCCCCTCGGAAGGAAGGAAAGCAAAATCTCCCTGGATTCACGTAGTGGAAAAGGTGGAGTTTCGGGGGTAGAGGGAGTGCGTATCGCGGCTGCTGTATGAGCCACGCCCTCTGAAGCTCGCTGGGTGTAGGTTTATAGGAAGGGTAGGTATTGATCCGGACGAACAATACGACGGACCCTCTAGAGACAACGACATCTCTCAATTAGTCGTCCGGATATGCCGATCACCCATCGAGAAGAACTCCTTTGTCATCCAAAGAATATCTATCATCGGTTAAGAGCCTTGCTCAAACAACTAAATAAAAAATTAATATTGGACAAAATTTCCTTAGATATTCAACAGTATGATCTTAGAGTCAAGTGAAGGATAAATGATATATGACTAGACTTTAAAATACCCTAAGCGTTTTCAATTGTAAGTGTAGGTTTGAAGGATAAAGAAAGGATTACCATCTTGCGAATATTACTAGGATTATAAGTTAATGAGTGCGAGTCCAGTTCAGTGCGTTAATAGGGTTATTGATTAGTCCAATGCTGGTCAGAGGCAACGGTCTCTGTAATTATTGCACGCGGAACGAAAAGGACTCGTTATAGAGTGGTGGTAGCGAGCGTGAGCAGGCGCCTTGAAGTCGACAATCTCGCAAGAAATTCTACCCTTCTACACGTCAATTATCACTGCCCTTCAAGTCACCTATGCTTTAGACTTTTGACGCTTTTAAAGAGAAATTTCTTTTTCAACACTTCCGGATTTAGAACTAGTGCTGCAATTATATATTTTGCAACATCACATTGCGAAATTTGTTATCGTAGGTAACGGGATGGATTAGCTAACATTAGCTTGTATCGTTTAAAATTTAAATTATTTTTATATACATCAGCTATCAAAATAAATGCGAAAAGAATTCTGAACGAGGATGAAGTTGAGTAATAAATCAAGATAGAAAATAGTATCCAATCGACCCAACAGTGAACATTTCAAGTCCCGTAACGATTATCAATGGCTGTGTAGCGAAAAGGACGATCGGAGCCTTATGAGCTACTAGAAGAGTGAAGTGCCGAACGAGAATTATGACTAAGATTGACTATGTAGGTTTCTTATTCCTCGACACTGTCGGCAGAGTTAAAAGGTGAAGCAGAGTGGAGTGGGTGCGGGTTGGATCCTTTGTTTTAGCCGCGTGACGTCACGCCCATCGTACCCAGCTAGGACTAATAACGCCTCGGGCTATACAGCGCATAAATTAAAACCAGGGAGCTTGACCATCTCCTCTCTCTTCTTCCTTCTCTCTTTTTCTCTCGCGATCTCCATCTTCCAGGAACTAACTTCGTGTACTGGCCCGTGTTTCAAGGGGTTGCGGGTGCTAAGTGATGTAAACGACTTGGAAATATTCATAAGTGGCGTCTTTATAGCAGCTATCAGATAGATAAAGCAATCTACTTATTATGTGATCTAGGATTTTTGACCAGCAACTTAGAACGATTTTGATCAGGCCTCATTAGCGTCAATTTTCGATTTAGTAATTTCATAATCAATAGTGATTTTTTGTTAGTTTATTGAATTTCTTTTTGAAGTTTGATCTTGACGGTCGACCAGCATGTGACAGCTGTGCGGGTGGTTGTTTGAGGCGGGTGCAGCAAGGGGTCAGAGGGGACGGATGAGAGACTGACAGACTGACGAAAGCTGACAGTGCGAGGGTGCGAACGAGGTAAACCGAAAGGGTAACTAACCACCGACTGGCTTTCGAGGTTAACCACAGCTGACGTCTTCGATACTTTTCAACTTCTATCACCTCTGCTGAACATATATTTTTTTATGAAATCTTTATTTTGAAATTCAATTTTTGTCGAGTTTTCAAAAACCGGATTTTCGTAGTTATGTTTGATAAATTGGAGGCCTCCCATACTGAACGACTCACTCAATTAATCAAGAATAATGTTGAAATTACGTTGCATAAGCTATAGAAGCTGGAAAATAACTCCAGGGCATAGATTAATTATTTGACATTTCAATCTAGCGCCTACAATTACTGGAGTCGGTATTCTTACAGGAGATATTAATTCATATAGACTAGATATATAACCCTTGATAGGAAAAGTTCAGTTCCAAGAGTTTACCGAGAGGACTGAAGCAAGGAGGAGCGATTGGCTGATAAGACGAATGCAGGTTACTTCTAATGCTAATTATTTGTTTATCAGAAAATGCATGCAACCAGCCACATGCACTTACGTCGATAAGCTGGCGGCAGGGCAAACAATAGTCGGCACTACTTCAGTTTCGAAGATAATTATACCGCGATTATGAGAACACGCTCCTCTTTTGTAATCTCCGAACGCTACGACTGATAAAGTAGTTTCACTCTCAGGTTAAATTTTTTGCGAAGTTTAAAAATCTACCTATAAATTCTTGATAATCGTAACTAATGAGGGTTCGCGGATTGGTTAATCTTCAGGAAATGCTTTCTATACAGGAAACAGGTAGTTTTAAAGTAGTTTCACTGTTTCTCTTTTCATAACATTCAAAAGCAATCGCAAGACACTCCCGTGTCACGAGCAACTTGGCAGCTCTTCCTTGCTGTCGGCATCTTTAATCTTAGCTGCTTCCTTTCGCGACAGCCATGCGGACAAATGGATTTTTAACTCCCTTACCATGCCCCAAGATCGGTCACGCGTTTCAAGTAGTCGCGATTCCATTTATTTTTTCGCACACAACAACCACCGGGAAAAAAATTTCCAAGTCATAATTGCGCCAACAAACCATCCGAAAAACAAACATGGATTAATGATACGAGGGGCAAAAAATATTAAACAGAGATCTTCTTCATCCAAATGAGCCAGCTCATCTAACAATTGCCGCTTTGATATTGCCTCGGAAGACTAATATACCCGATGAAGAAAAAATAACATCCGATACGAATTTGCGTTGGCGCACCGATAAAGGTAGGAGCTTAATCGCGAAACGCGGGAGACGAGACTTTGTGGAGGTAGTCAGAATTAATAATTTTATTCATGAGTGACCCTCGGACCGATCCGGTCGCCTGAAGCCTCCGTTCGTTCCCACCAGAGCGCACGAGAGCGCAGCTACCTGATATTCTTCAGTCTAAATTATGTTTTTTAATTAAATCCATAGCGAGAGAAGCACACACTCCCTCTATGTTTTCGTGAGGCGCGTTACGAAAGGCCTGGGATCTTGTAAGCAAAGTATACCGATGGGTTCCTCTGACCCGGGGCAACAAAACAGGGAGCTGGCGAGATTTATGCGGCTATCTAGGGACTGAGGGCTTCTTCATCATCATCAACAGCATCATCATCATTATCGTCATCATCATCATCATCATCGTGCTTTTTGTCGTTGTTCCCAGGCAGCTTCCCCAAAAGACAGAAAACCTTCACAATGTTCGAAATAGTAAGAGACTTAACGATTTCCGGGTATAAGGAAGTACGAATGAAAATGAATTGGAATTAATCGAAATTTATAGAAATGGAGACTTGAGGTGCTCTAGATGTCAATTCGACATTGTGAGCTTGTCGCGTAGAGAAGAAGAAACGTGTGAGAAGAGAGAGAATGAGAAATGGAGAGACAAGGCTGCCAATTCATTAGCACTCGTAAATCTGTCGCGCTGCCGGCGTTGAATATTAAGCGGGCATTACCGCCTGGCTATAACTCGTGGCCAGTTAACGCGGATACACCCCCTCGACCTTCTGTATACTTCGAAAAAGAGGATTTCTCTTTTCCTCTTTGAGTGAATCAGTGATCCATTCAGGATTTTCAGGAATTTCGAATCACAATTTCATTGCACTGGGAGCCTCAAGTTGTCAATTTTTCATGAAATAGCTCTGTTTCAAAACATACCTATTTTGCAGTTCCGTATGACCAAATTTTCCAAGACAACCATTGACCACCATAATGTATGGCAACAAAAGCATTTTTCAAGCGCAGATTATTCATCGAAATCAAAACCGAATTGTCTTTAAGCTAAGTGGTTTATAAAGGTATTTTAATAAGCTTTATGGCAGTAATAAGCATTTTCGAAAAAATTCTAAAGTTAACCTTTTCAAACCTTGCTATTTTGTAGTCTCATATGACTATACTTTTCAGACCATACTGTTGTTGATCACTTTAATGTATGGTTATCGGGATATTGGTCATGGTAGTTTCACAATGGTTCATTTATTGGAAACTGATCTTCGGTGCGTGTTTTTATAAGTGTAGAGGGTCCTCGAGTTAAATAAACTCCATAGGACTAATTGTGAGATTCATTACAGGAAACAATATTATTTGAACTACTCCTATTGCATGAATTATAATGCATGTTTATTTCAGAGTCAGGAATTAATAGAATGCAAACTGAAGAGAAAGAAACTGCATATAAATAAAAAACTAAATATAAACATTCAAATAGAGAGATATTAAAAATAAAGTTGTTTTAGTACAAAAGATTCGCAAAGAGGTATTTACATGAGCAATCGCTTTTGGTAAAAATCTAAACCGTTTTTCAGGCGTTACGTCTTCATTAGGATAATGAGAGCGCAGTAAATCTTCAAGGTATACGCGTCTATACTACTTCGTGAGGTCTGAAGCGGTGAATTTGCATGGGGTAATTTAGTGGAACATAAAACTCTGGAGCCAATTAATACTCGAGTGTTCGATTCTTTATCGAGGTTTGTCTCTCGAATCTATTTGAATTTGGAAACCTCTGGTCGAGATTAATGAAATTAGTATGCTCTGTTCAAATATAGTGCATTTGATTGAAGTTCGGAATCAACAATAACTTTTAAACTGAATGTAAACAATTATTAAACCAATGCAATATGGAACCAAATTAATTATTTACTACCTCTCATTGGCAGTAATCAATAACGTTACACAATAGTTCTTTTTCTGGGCGGATCATTAATTTGTTTAAGAGCGTGAGAAGTCGGTAAGTCAAAGAACGACATCGACACCATGGGGTAGGGTAAACGATGCCGAGAAAAAGAAGTGGGACTAAGGCGTAAAGTGGAGTATATCAGAAGCTGTACATTAGCATATAGAAGGAATTGCCCTTGGCGGTCGTTTATGGTTCTCGTAGGTAGCCGCGAAGGGCTCATATTTATTAACGATCTTGTACGTATCACTGATACGGCTCATTTAACCATTCTGTTCCTCCGACTGCTCGTTTGAGGGCTGAAATTGTTTCGGTAGAGTGAAAGGCCTCTTGGATCCAAATATATACTCTTATGATTATTTGTTACTTTTGACAAGATTTATTGCCCAACTACTTACTGCCTATTCTTACATCTGACAGACACTCTCACTTCTTTGCACTTGAAGCATAAACGAAAAAAATACTCTAAAATGTTCAGATGTTCTTGGTCAAACATTTCCTGGTGTCAATAATTATTTTTCAACTATGTATAATATAAAATGATTTTGGAATACTTTCGACAATATTTCTTATATATTTTGAAAAGTTTATTTTTGAAATAACCCGGTGGTCTGTACGGCGGTCTTCTTTCAATTAGGCGGAGCTGGATCCAAGGGACGTGTAAATATTGCCAGGGAGGAGTGCTCGGGTGAAATTATACGGAAATAAATTAGATGATATTAGCATATAAACGAAGGTGATATCAAATATTCAGCGACTTGGATCAAAAGCAGTTGCAAAAGTGTGAAAAGAGGGCTTTCGGTAAGGTACAAATATCAAGGCGAAAGTGGGATGACTAATTACTATATTAGGAAAAAAACTAACAATTTCTTAGAATCGCTACAAAAATTTAGATTAAAGATATTTATTAACTGAAATAATTAAATTAATATCGTAGTTTAATTATAGAATCTAGCGTCAGCAAGTTTATGTTTCTTCCAAGATCTTTATGTGAGCTGTACAAAGGAAGAGATGTTTTTATGCAAGAATTGGGGTTTATTAATTATTGTCTTGGCTTTTAGAAAGATGATTAGTATGTTTCTTGTTCATAACTTTGGAAAGAGCGGCAGACCAAAAGAAATTTTGTCCTCGAGGAAAAAATTAAATTGCCATTATCCCAAAATTTGCGACCCCACACGTCGATCTCTCTCGACCCGGTGTATATTATTTATTTGTCGTATTTATGGAAGAAGCATCGACACTGCATATAAGCCGGCAGCTAGTGCCGCGATCGTAATTTAGTCGCGGGCAAAGTTTATGAGACGTAAAGGACTCGGCTGATCTCTAACGGTTCTCTGAAAGGCCACTCGCGAGTTTATAAATTTATTACGAGTTGCCTGCGCTGCCGCAATCGACGACAATAGAGCACGCAATTAATTATGCAACTAGAAGTAAAAAAGATATTTCTAAAACTAGTCGAAAAGGCCCAAAGGACCAGTTAAGATGTGTTGAATATTCAGAAATTTATTTTATTCTTGTTTATTTTTAGGTAAACAAATTATCTACTTTTATTTTAAAGAATTAAAAAGGGGTTACTTTAATTACTTCGAATTTCAAAGGACGCCGATTAACAATAGTTAAAATCATTGCAAAATTTCCTTTTAAAATTATTTCATATTTAACCATTTTGAATTTAAATATGAGACTACAGAATTTGATAAACTAATGTTATCAAAACTAAAAATTTTTTGTTTGTAAACTAGAGCAAGGGCTGAGTAAAAATGCTGAAATAAATCGAATTATTTCATTAAAATAAAAATAATTTGTGGTCTTTGCATCCGGAAGGAGTACAGACAATTTTTGAAATCTTTTATCTCTTCTTTTCGGTTTTCGAATTTAAAAAATTAAAAACATATCCCTTTAGGCCAGAAGACTAAAAAATTGTAATTTTCAAAATCTTTCAAAATCGTTCAAAAAGACAAAATTTATGATTTTTGAAACGCTTCAAGAAGTACGATTTTTTTATAATAACAAAATAATGTCATATTTCTTCGATTTAGGCTAAAAAAAATTCAACTTATGCATGTACAATTTAAATAATGTGCAGAATTTTTTTAATTTCTAAATTTGTACAGTTTTCAATACTAAAAACTATACCTAACACACATTTTTCATAATATTGTGTTCCATAAGTACAGTTTTTTGACATTAAACGATTTTAAATTTTGTTTACTTTTTTGGATGCTTCTATATATTTTTGAAATTCGAAGTGTCTAGACACATCAAAATTATTCGGACTATCCTCGCCGAATTTCGGTGAACCTAGCCGATCTTACCATTTGTCCTGACCTCGTCGAAAATATTTGTGCTACTATCACCGAATTTCTGCGAACCTAGACACGGAATTTAAAATGTAACAATGATGTTTTCTTAAAACGTTTAATATCGAACATTTCTAAATTTGAGAATTAACTAATTGTAAAATTATAAATTATCTAATATTTTTCAATCATACATGTTAAAATTGGTTAGTTTTAAAGTTAAAATTTGAAAGGGTAAAATGTATTAATTGCATTATTTAAAATTGAAGCATAGAATATTGAACAATCTGAAATTTGAACAATTTCAAAGTGTCCCGAATGAAAAAATTCAATGTGAAAAAGTTACAAAAATCGAAATTCAAGCGTTTTGATTTAAATGCTTGTTGTATATTCAGACAATTTTATATTGTAAAATTTGTAATTCAACGTTTAAAGTATGATTAATGATTTGAGGTTCCTTAGAATCAGTGACATTTTGTCTTGATATAAGATCAATCGAATTAATAATTTCACTCCCCTTGAGTGTAAGCATCCATGTTCTCTCTTTTCTCTCATAATTTTTACAGGTATTCCCCTTAGAATGAGCATTCCATTTTCGATGAATTTGGAAATCGGTGTATTACTGTGTGGGGTCTTCTGAAAAAAGGGATGATAAGGTAAATTGACGCAAAAGTGTCGTATTAACTTAAGGCAGGCCACTGGGGTTAAGTGAGTGAACAAAGCAATTTGTGGAGATGAGAAGGTAACATAGAAATCTCCATACGTAGCCATAATAATAACACAGCATGGCTTTAGCGAAGTGTTACAAATAGCGGCGGAGTAACAAACTGGCACTAAATCATACTTGTCAGTCAGTCATGCTCGTTCATCGTTTCGCGGACAGGTGCACCTTGGTTGTTGTAGAGTAACGACTAGTTCCCATCGAAAGTCAAAAGACTGACAAATCACTGCTGCTGTTTGTATCACTCTTCCCCAAGAAATCATACTTCAAGGTCAAAGTTACATCTGCCCTTCAATAATCATTTTAAAAGACTATATCTCCCAAATCTGAATTTTAAAATCAATTCTAGAAATATAACTCTCTTCGTTATTAAATTAAAGGATGAGAAATCTAATCAATGTATTTTTATCAGTTATTTGCTTAGAGGGATTTTTGTTTCAAAAATAGTTTTTAAGTACACTTCTGCAATGTTTTTGCTTCGCAGAAAGAGTAATTTAAGCTGAGCACGTATGTCAATCGACATTGTATTGCGGAGTGTATAGTCCTTACTTGAAGTTCGATCGCTCAAATTGTTTTTACACGAACCATTGTGTATTTGCACCAAACATGTAACGAGACGAAAAGTATATGATTTTCCCAACAATATGAATTATGGTCAGGGCGATTATAGGTATTATGCTGATGTTGTGTGGTAAACGCTCCTTGCTGCTAGAGACGGAAAAATGAATGGTTCATTTAATTTAATTTCTCACTGTTTGGACAATTCTATTTCCTTTGTTAATTTTTCCGAAGAAAGTAAAAATAAATATTTCTTTTTCCTGTTTTCTTACATACAATTTTACCCCGATGATGCTATACATCCATACTAACGGATAACAAATTATTTTGAAATGATAGCATCTAAAATATATGTTTTCCTGAATATGAAAGAATAGTAATTGAATAACTTTTGTGTATTGCAGATTTGTAGACATTTTTTGTGTTTTTTTTTTTCAAAACGTCATTTTATCCTTTTGAAAACACGACACGGAAGATCAACGCGTCAAAAAACTCGTCCAGCATGTACGCCTAGAATAAATAAACAAATCGCGTGTTCAAGCACATCGTTGAGATTTGCAATTCTAACTGGAAACACACGCATACATACATAGGTATGAGCGAGGTTGCGGTGAGCACCTGCGGTCACTCAAACACACCTCGGAATATCGACTATAGTTGATAATTATTGCATATTTGAGTTTTACTTGGCGTTGAGTGTACTAGCATCGAGTGTACTCTCAACTCTCAAGCAAATTGGTTCGCATGTCTTCTCTCCTCGAGCGTACAGAATTTATAGCTTCATTGCACTCTGGGAGGATTCACGTTGCCGCACTGCATTTGCGAGAGTCTACACACATACGTGCATTATGAAAACGAAATGCTTGTGGAGGTGATGACGAACGTGGTTTGTAAAACGTGGTTAGAGAGATAGAGGAGCTAATATATCACTCGAAACGTTTTCATTTTGTTGAGACATTTCTTTCAGGGAGAAATCCTGTTTAAAGAGTCGATGAGTGTAGGACTTGAGTCAGAAATAAATATGAGATTTCAATAAATAAATATGTTTTATTAGGGAGTCTAAAAGACTGTTTCATAATAATTTAAAATAACTCCTCCGATAAATAATTGAATAAAGTACTTGGCGATTAAGAAGACATTATCAACTGATTACCGAGTTTATTTAGACTTCCATTGATTAATTAAAAAGCGCTTAATACCTTTGCATTTAAAGCTTCTTCATTTGATTCGATCAACGCGAGCAAGTACGCCAGTGGTTTATCAGATCATCGCTATTGAATCACTCCATTAGGAGCACATATCCCCATAAACCGCCCTCACTCGTCCCCGTGACCCCCAATAGGGTTCGCTCGAGATCACTGCAACAGACTGTGACATATTAGGCCACCCCCTGAGGACATCATCCCTGTATAAGAGCCCCATAAGAGGGTGACTCCACTCTCGCAGATTTATTGTTTCGGGATTTAGTGGCCAACTGAGTCGTGGGAGCTACATTTGGGGTCGACCAAGAAACTCTATAGCTGATATTTATTCCACATACATGGCAAATAAAAGAACCTTATAAATAAATTACTCGCACCCATTTCCTTCTTGCGCGATGTTTTCAAAAATATCCCAGTGAGTCCCATTTCCTCAAATCAAACTCTTTTACTTATATTACTAGAAAAGCCAAAGTTCCATCTCAAATAAATCAAAATTCCGCCATTCAGGGAGGAACCAACCTTCGTAGAAGAAGCCGAGTTTGTGGTGTGCAAAAGTTGGAAATTTCCGAAGTAGAATACGTCCGAAGTTGAAAGCTTATTCGGAAAGTGGCCAAAATTATAAGTAGTCAAATGTCTACTGTCGGAAGTGTCCGCAATAGGAAGCGCTTGAAAATTTAAGCATTGATTTTCCATTATCCGAAGTTTGAAGTGTCCGAAATTAAATTACTTGAATTTCTACAGTACAAGGTTGGAAGTGTTTGAAAATGGATGCGCTCGAACTTGAAAGCCTACAAAATTGGAAGTACTCAAATTTCTACCGTACAAAGTTCGGCATGTATATAAAATTGAAAGTGTCCGAATTTCTACCATCTTACGGTTGAACCAAAAAGTAGTCGATTTACTATTACTGTCTGAAGTTGGAAGCGTCTCACGAAAGCGTCCTAAATTGGAAGCTAAATTAAAGGTTGAAACAATTTCCCACTGTCCAAAGTTGGAAGTGTTTGAAGTGGAAATGTTCAATATCGTAAGCGCTCGAAAGATGAAGTGGCCGAAATCCTACTGTTAGAAGTTGAAAGTATTCAATATTGGAAACACCAGAATTTCGGTGCAAAATTGGAAGCGGCCTAAGCTGGAAAACGTACAAAATTAGAAGCTCCCGAATTTGTACAATTCAAAGTGGTCAAATTGAAACCTTTCGATCAAGACGCCAGAAAATTTAGCCTATGATTTTTTCGGCGCCTCCAGAAATCTTGCAGGCGAACTCAAGATTCAAGGCCGTCTCGTTTTTTCCTAGTTCCAGTTACCTGTTAGATTAACAAAGTAAAGGATTAATGGCTCGACGTGAAATTAACGAAGCTTTAAACCCCGAGGCGATATCGTCCACGTCGGAATGATTGCGTTTGACCGGAAGTCATAAGCGACCCACGGACTATCGCTCACCTAAACGAACCACGATTAGGCAGATTTTGTATCCTAGGCTGTAGTACGTAACGGGACGTCTTATAATACGCATAGGGTTAGTTATGCAACTCGTCGAGAACGTAATTCCTTGCCTCAATCATCAACTACGATAACGTCGCCTTGCACGTATCTGTATGTGTAGGCACCGAAATGTAAATTACGCGACTTGGCAAGAACGAGATAAAGTGAAATGTGGAAAATTAAGGTTTCTCGTTTGTGACTATGCATGCTTGATTGGGCGTTGCCTTCTTGCAACCACTATTCCATCACGTAATTCAATTCACGACAAGATCAATACCTAGGCTTCGATATACATATGTATACTTTGACGGAAAATTGATAAGTATTTTATTGATAATTAATAATATGATACATTAATTAATAAAGAAGTAATATTTGATGAGAAAAATGAGGAAAAAATTTGAGGAAAAATGAGAAATGTATTATTAAAGCATCCTTTGAACAATGATGAAGTTATTTTTTAAACATGAATCAACACTGAATTGATTTAAATAATACTGTAATTATGGTAAAGTGATTTATATATTCATGTTATTTTCTTGATTAAAACTGACGGATTCTTGAAAACAAAAAATTTTAATTACACCTTCTGAGGTATTTATGAGAATTCATAACGAGTACAAAGTGAATTTCGGAATATTACGCGAGCTAGGAAATTACCGTAATTTGTAACTGTCGTTACAAAGCGTGGCAATTTTCTTCATAAGTGTATGCTCGTTATAATTGTCATAAGTAGAGTTATTTCTTTCATGTTCTCATTATATCCGGAAGAGACTACTTTTTATTGACATTTTTCGGACTGTATTTTTCTGATACTGAAAAAATCTATCATAATTTGAAATAGTTCTTTTGATATTTACTCATACTATAGACAACCATTTAAAATGTATGCATATTTTTCAATCACATTGGAAAAATTATATGTGTCTTACTTTGATTGTTTTAAATAACACTTTCGAATTTTTACCTATACACAGTTGGTCTAACTTGTTCAGTTAGACGTATCAATTAACAACAAGTCCTGAAATGTACTGTGTAAGTGGAAAATAGAGAAAGATAATTTTTACGCGATTATAGTTGACGCCGACGAGACGCGATTTTAATAGTTTCGTGCTAAGACGAGAATACCATTTAAATTCTTGGCGATGCTGCAATTCTGGTGATGCTATCGGCGACGAAACCCTATGCAAAAGAAACCGCAGTACATCGCTCTATTCGATTTAATTATCCATTTACAAAGTTTCGGCACTAATAGTACAGTCACGTTATTCCTAATGGGAAAAATATATTTTGTCTCACCTCAAATATGTCAATTATAACACAGAATGAAACTCAATTTATTTGTTGATTTAATTTAACTCTAAAATTTTATAAATTTTAATATAAAATTATTTTATCAAATTTAATGACAGACATCGTAATCTTTGACTAACAGATTACTTCCAAGGAAATGAATTCCTCGTCACCAATGTTTTTTGTCCCAAGCTCTGTCCCAAGGAAGTCTACTCATTACTTAAATGCCAGTTGTCGGCGCAGCAAAAAGAGTTTTGCTTATTAAACTAGTCGACTATGTAAAACGAAGAGGAATTTTATTTTTCTCTGAAAATAATTCCGCAACGCTTCGATGTACCCAGGACGCTTGGAAAAAATTGTGGCTCCGACCATATGTATGAGAGAGAAGACTCAAATCGCACTTTTTGTCGACGGTCTCTTCCTGAAGTAAAAAATATTTGTGTAATACTTCCGAATTGACAGTTATCATGCAATTCTCAAAAACCTTTTTTTTCTGAAATATTGCGTGTTTCTCCAACTGATACCGATCACATTCGTGTAACGAATGTTTTAAAAAGTTGGTTCTTAAGAGGCTTCAAATATAATTATTTTACAATAAATTGCATATTGAAATTCAATAATGCCTTCTTATTTAATTTCATTTGTTTGAATAGCAATATTGATTGCTTTTTTAAATGAATGAAGAAATTTTGATAGGACAGAAAAACGATTTGTTTGACCTGCCCTAATGCCTCTTATAAATTAACTCAGTGTGAGCTTGATATCTTATATCAATAACTATCTCTATCTCTTTTTATCGCGAGAGCCGTCACACTCAATCGGACACATCATCGACTCGATAAATCACTCCTCTGTGATGCGGTAACGGGGAGTTTCGTGTTTTGGCTCGCGCCACGGGTGGTTGGCACCCCTGGTGGGTTCTTCGTCATCGCACAGTCGCCTTTCGTGGACTCCGATCAGCAAAAGCGGGAGCAAGAATTTTGTGATAGGATAAAGTCGAGAAGGTGTCGGTCACGAATGCCGTTTAACATTTTACGATTAGAAATCTTTCCTTGGAATGCCATTAAGAAGCTAAACTTGCTCCGAAATTTACTTTATGTGCGTTAAAAAATTCGAATATTTGAATATAAAAAATGGTTTTGTCACATTATAGAGTAGACAATAGACTGAACGAGTTAACCAAGTTTAATCAAAGAATGAAGAAATAATTTAGGACTATAGGCTGTATTAAAGTTGGCCTAAGCAAAAAAAAAATTTGTCGAATTAACTTTTTGCTCAGTGGATAGAGTTTCGTAATTACATTTAGCTCTTCCCTCGATATTTGAATAAAAGAATGTTATAACAAAAATTGTATTTGAACTACCGTATTTTTATCTAATATTTTTCCAATCAAGGCCTTAGCTTCTTTTCTCATGTGTAAGTAAGTTTCGCGACTATATTGAATAACCACGTCTGGTTCATTGAATGACGATGCGATGATACGTCACGATAATGGTCAGTAATTCGACGTGGCTGCGCGCGAGGAACATTGTTTGCCACGTAGAAGCGGGAATTCTTCACTTTTCAATTATCGAGTCTCCACTTGGTATTATAATCTCGGTACAAGCACACAGACTTGCTGATATATCTGCCAAATTGATGCTTTGACTTGTGGGTCGGGGCACTTTATGTTCGCCAAGCACGACTATTGATATTGTCTATAACTACCGTTGTGATGACGACCAAAAGTTACACGTGTTTACAGAGAAACTAATTTATCAAACTGAGAATCTTACCAATTTTTTAAATTTTCAGAATTTTTGATTTTTGAAAGATGGCAATAATAGATTCTTTTAGCGAAAATACTCACACCTAATCGCTTGAAGCGATCAATCATATCTCAAGAACGGTTTTTCCAGGACCTGGATGAAGAATAGCGGCCATTTTGTCACCCCTAAACATCTGCCGTTTAGAAATCGTGTTCACAAATGGGACAAGTTGAGGGTTGCTTCGAAAGGTTTAATTTACACTTTAATACGATATACCAGTTGAAAATATTTTGAAAGTAGGGGGGGCTGGTACAGCCTGTATAACGCAAATGTTCTCATAATAGGAATGATATAATACAATTTTTCACAGGAAGTATAATCCAAACACTTTTCGTATAAAATGATTAAAGTCAATTAATTATCCCTATAAAAAATTAATCGACTATGTACTGGTGTCCAATAGGTATCACCCTCCCCTATAATCAGTGGAAAATTTTCTAATTTTCAGCTTTCCATAATCTGTTCGAGTGAAAGAACGGAAGGAAAAGGTTCTGGAGATTTATGGAGGCCAGTTCTCGTTTTCCAGATCATTTTTGGGACAATGGAGAATAACGTTAGATGTTTCGTAGGAAGCTGTGGTCGGTATGAAAACAAGAACACCCGGGGACAAATTAGGTTGACATCCTCCGGGCATCCGGTAGACAGAAATAGGTGCCTCTCAGGTAACCCGCTTAGGTCACATAAAAAGGCCACAAGCTCCTTTTGATCCCTACTGTGCAACGAATGGATGAACAAGCTCTCTATGTCCGCTTCGCAGTCCATTGTCGCTCTTGAAAATGTCAACGGAGCGACGCTTGAATTTTAAAAGGACACTCTTTAGCGTGGAATCGGATTTTAGGATTATCCGAGGCCACCACTAGAGTGAAGTGGAGCGAGAGGTCCAAAATTCGAAAACAGCAAAGTCTCTTTACGCAACTAAAATGCCCTAAGGCTTAAACTCTACCAAAGAGTATTATCATCTTAACGACATTTCAAAGGAAATCTTAAAAGATGTCGTCCGATATTATTCTTATTAAAATAAATTAGTTTTTTCGAAATCGTTTGCACGCTAGCGGAATTTCCAGCAGAGTATAAAGTCTGGCTACAAAAGAAACCGTTTGATAAATCAGTGATCAAATTCAGCTACATGTGGGTTTTTTGTCGTAAAGTTGGTAAAAAAAGTGAAATATAGTTTTCTGGATTTAGATGACGGATTCCACGTGTGGCATCGCGTGACGAAAGGAAGTAGGGATCATGTTGCATCCCACGCATCCTGTCAAGTGGATCCTCTGGGTCACAAAAGAGATCAGATAAATAATTGGCTGGGAGGACACAGGTAGGGTCCCTTTTATACTTGAGAACCTTGCGCAAGGACCTTTGTGCTAAGGACACTTGATACATTTCGAGTAGTACTTGAATTTCGAGCAAAAACTGAAACTTTCTTGACATTCATAATATTTGTAAGGAAAGGGAGAGCTTAAGCTAATTTGTAATGTAAAGGTATTAAAAGTAGACATGAGTTAAAAAGTTTTACCATTAGAGTGAATCGAACTAGAGATGTATGAAGTCATGAATAAGAAATGAAGTATAAGTCAGTCTTGCGCGAATCCGTGGTTCTTATTGAGAACGGTGATAGGAATTATAGTATAAATTTATACCTTTGCAGTTGCAGGAACTCATAAAAGGTCTTGAATGAATTATTGCTCCAACAAAAAGGGGAAGCTTTGTGTAAGAAATTAGCGAAACTATGTGCTACAAATTGTTTTTGAAGGGACTAATATAGGAAAAGTCATTCTTTACAAGCTGTTGACTTGGTGCAGACTGTATGAAAAATTGTGATGAGATTTCGAAAGACTCAACAGATGATAATGAAAGTTCATCTTGGGAATCAAATTATCTCTGAGCAGGTGCTTTTTCAGAGCATCAGAAGGTGATTTCTTTCCAATTCTGCGAACTGTCTATCGGTTATCGATGGATCATGCCGCGGGCCATTATAAAGTCCCGCAAGGGTGGACGATGACGTAAGGATTAAGGCGAGGGAATAATGAAGAAAAGGACGGTTCGGCAAAAGAGGTCGAAAAAAGTGCGACACGCACGTGTGTCGCGACGTCCGGTGGTAGGGGCTTTCCACCAAGATTAATTTTCGGCGCAGCGTATACACAGAGGAGACTTCTACGCACTTAATTAATATTCGTATGCCTCTTTTTGATGCCACGGATTTAATTACTTTTTTTACGTTGACTCGTAAATCATTGAGAGAGCGACCTTATGCCGAGTCATAAAATAAAATTCTGTTTGAGAAACCCGAACGAGAAGTCAAACACGTGTTTTGTGAGAGTGGAATAAAGAGCGAGTGGAACTAGAAACTAGAAGTAGATTCCACAGTTTAGATTTTCAGAATGTAGAGTGAGGGTGGACCTACTACCGTTCCAGTCAAAACAGAAACGGATAATCCAGGGATTATCTAGAGGACGTCCGAATACTAAAGATTATTGTCTGGAAGTGGCTGGTGTTTTGTTAAAAAGAGGATTTTTGAAAAGTAAGTAAGAAAGAATTCTATGATTCTTTTGAAATTTTTAGGATCAAGGGTTGTGGTATGGTGGATATTGACAGAGAGATGAGGACAATTCTCAATTTCTTATTGGTACAATTCGATATCAGATGATACCAATTGGTCAGGGACAGCTGAAGTTCTTGGTCAAGGAACCATCGTCTGCGATAGAGGGAGGATCCCCATGATGTACGAACCCAGCAATTACTCAAATATCTTACTGATAGGAAATTTACCATCATCGTTAATAGACACGATGACTATCCATTCCAAGAGGCAATCACGATAAAGATCAGGAGCACCGCACAAAGAAGTAGCTAATTCGAAGACACTAGTGGCATTTGAGGAGCAGGTACTAATTTGCCGACAGGACCGTCGATCTTATCCAGCTTGATCGGACCTTCGAGAGGTGACAAGTCGACAGTAGCACCTGATGTTGGAGATGGTAGATTCCAGGTTTTAACTGGCGGGACTAAGATTCCTATCTGAGGCTGGGAGCTGGGCAATTCAGCTTATCCATATTTCGGGGTCTGCGGCACAATTGACGTCCCGACGGATAACTTGTTACTTGTACTACCAATGCTGATCATTAATCAACTTTTTCGTTATCACGAACCCATTGGGTAACTTCACCTGTCTTGATTTCCACAACACTTAGATCGAAGGATATTGACACTCACCACATGACCATGAATAGGTGACTTGATGGTTTGTAGTTGCGGGTAAAGCTGACCAGCGGCTGCTGGTCCCATGTCGGTCAGCATCTCGTAGTAGGCCCCTTTCAGGATGTCAGGCACCCCGAGAGGAAACAAACTTAAACAAATCTTCAGCAAAAATCTTTTGCTACAATGTTTTTAAATTAGAAATACTTTTCTTTATCACAGTCCGATATACGAAGACCGTCGGCTCATGAAACACTAGCGACGGTGATGTTGGGCGCGTGGAAAAAAACGTTTCTACTGGGGAACCGGTTAGCGTGGTTCCCGCTCTTCGCCCCGTGACAGACTGCCGGGCAACGGATCGGGTTCGCCTCAGCGAAACACGTCCGGGTAGGGCTGGTAGTAGGGAATGTGCCTACCGCGACCTCCAGGCAAAAAGGGGGCAGAGCTCTGGGGCGGGTGTACGAAGAATAGGTCGCCGCCCCAATCCGCCCCTGAGCGAAGCCCACTTCGACTTTTGCTCCCCTCCAGAATGTGTTATCTTCAGTGGACGGTAATTTGACCGTGAAATGCGCGCGCACTTTACAACCAAGATATGCTCGAGCTGGGGGGAGACACGCGCACCGACTTAGCTCTCCCGCCTCTTTGCAACTTCCCCCACTCTTTTATCTCCCGCTCCTGAGTCAAGTTGTTCCTATTTTTTCGCAGATTCGTTCCTCGTTTTCCTTTTACTACTTTACATAGTATGTAGAGGTAATATGAATCGAGGATTTTTTGCAGAGGGAGATAATTATTAGTTTCCTTAGTTCTCTCTTTTTTGAGTGATTGGAGTAATTTAACAGGGTGATGGACTCATTGGGTTTTGTGGGGTCGTTTATTATGAGGAGAAATTTATTGCTTTTTTATTTGGTGTCAGTTTCTGGTTAAGGCGGTCCTATTTTTGAAGAAAACTTGGAATTAAAATTTGAAAGAAGCTAGGAAATTTTTTTGTTATGGTTTAAAATGTATAGTCTATTGTTTGAACGTAACTTTTGAATGGAATAAGGCAGAAAAGTGTAGTTTTTTGCAAATTTTACAACAAATTGGATTAAATTCTCTTATCTTGACACTTTTCATTGCTTATTGTTTACATGTAACTTTTGACTGGAATAAGGCAGAAAACTGTATTTGTTTTGCCATTTTTTTCTGTTGTAACTATACAATATACAATATATTGAAATTTTCTAACGGTATTGTCATTTTGTCACATATATAGGAGAGGCTGGTACATATACTGAATACTAGTACATACTGGATAATGCGAATTTGCTCATACTAGGAATGATATTAATGCATCCTTATAATTGTTCACAAGAAACATAATTAAATTGCTTCTCATTTATTGTGATAAAAGTTCATTACTCTCACTCCTACTATGAAAAATACACATTATCCAGTATGTCCTGGTATAAAATACGTACCACCTATCACTATTGTATTTTTTAAATATTTTATGCATTTAATTTTTAAAGTTTACACTGAATGTATCATAATTTTCCATCTGATTGAGAATTACAATAAAACATTTTAATTTTGCATTACATTTATATTGTTTAGAAATGTAGTAAAAGCTCATTGAAGTTGCAATCATTATTGCAATCAGAGAGTTTTAGAAATAAGTTTAAAATCCTTCAGCAAATGTTTCTATGTTTTTGACTTGAAATGGAAATTCACTTTTAGCTTTGAGTTCGTTCAAATTGTTCGGTGTTGTAATGTTCTTAGCGTTTCCATGATTTTTTGACTTATAATAGCTTAAGTTAAACGCTATTGAGCTTGAAATTCGATTACAAGAATATTTAATTTCGATTATTTAACTATTCAATTTATATTGTGAAAATTTTTGATTTTGCAATTTGAAGCACATTACTTAAAATTGAAAACTGTTCAGCATTAAACGCTACAATTATAAATACATTTTTGCAATTATATAATTAAAAATGTTTTTAATTAAAGTTTTCTCATTTTTTACTAAGGGGCCATTCAAGTATTACGTAAACGTTTGGGGGGGGTCTAAAAAGATGCTTATTGTAATATTGTTGTATATTCGTAATGCAAAAATATGCTTACCATTGGGGGGGGGGGTAGGAAAATTATGCTTACGTAATACTTGAACGGCCCAAGTTTAACTTTCAATTACGGGCCATTCATAAATTACGTAATATATTTTAGCCAAGTTTTTGTCATTTTTTAAAACTAAACTACATATCTATTAAAAAAAAAAATAAATATTACATCATATTTTGCACTACAAACATTCAAAACTATAGAATCTTTAACTCTAAATCTTAAAAATTGAAGAATTTCAAATTAAAAATCGTTAAAATTGAAGAATTTCACTGACTCACAATGCAAATACACTAATTCAAATAGCTATAAATGGGTCACTGATTGCAATCAGTAAGGATTTTCCCTGAAAATCAGTAAAAGCTCACTGACTCAAACTTAGAGAGTACAAAATTGAACTACATGTTAAAAAAAAATTCAAAATTACAATTAAAAATTCTGTAATTCTGATGACTTACATTTAAAAACACTCAGAAAAATATTTGTTTTGAATTTAAAAAAAAAACGTTTTCTTAACATATATTTTTTTCATTTAACCAAAAATAACTTCGAACCGGAGAAAATCGTTGTAAATTGCAGAAAAATTTTACTAGGACAAAAAAAAACATATCTTTTAAATAAAGAAATTTCTTTGAATCAAAAAAACTTTCCTTCGATTATTTTTGCGACATAAAATCCCAAATTATCTTATCAATTTATTTCTTTACTTCTATAATTCCTGATGGGATAAAAATCTTATATTTAAATAAAAGTAAATCTCTACACAAACTACTGAAAGCTGAAGTATAGCTATATTAATATTTATTTCAATTTATGATTATTAATTGTATTTTATAGTACTTGAAGCACGATTGCAATCATAATGCACGCTAATTAAAATGTGATAAAACCGAGATCATACAATTTTCTCAAATCCTTGATCAAATCACTTAACTTTATAGTTTTAACAACAATTTAGAAAATTGAAATTGCTTACTAAAGATTTTAAATATTTATATTTTCTGTTTAATCTGTTATCATATCTAGAATAGTAAATAATCAAATCTATTAGGATTTATTTAGTAAAAATTGTGAAGTTAAAGCCACATAAGGAGTGTTGAATAAATTTGGGGGTAGTTGTAATTTTGAAAATTATAGAAAATGCTTTGGTTTTATGGATATTATTTTACAGAATGATGGAAAAAATCCAAATACTAATCTAATTATACCAATATTGAAGTCTTCATAACGTTATTACAATTCTTAATCGTATCATTACTGAACTTTAACGTTATACTATAATTTTGGACACATACATTTTCTATAGGGTTGATTTATTAGAAATAACACTTAAAATTATCAATTGACCGCCCGCCCCCTATATGTAACGGATCGCAAAATTTTTCGCCCCCCCCCCCCCCGCCCCAACAGCTGTTACCTAATTTAACAAAACATGAACCCGAACGTTTGATTACAAAATTTCCGTAATTTCCGAATATTCGTGATGTCATTTAACGCAACTGACCATAAATTACCGAAAATATCCGGAAATTTTTGGACATTTTTTAATTCATCTTTCCGGCTGGTACATGTTTTCGGGTTTTTTGGGATGCATTAAGGATTCGAAATCTGACTCGGTCCGAAGTCATTTTGCACAGCACTACTAATTATTAAAGAATATTTTATAAAGAAACTGAATATGTATTTGAAACTTGTTGAAGTTAGAAGATTTTGATTTGAAAATTATTTTAATTAATTTTTTTCTGAAAAAATATCTTCTCCTTTCTTCTTTCTCCTTTCCGTTCTAGGCTCACCGGAAATATTTGTGCTACGCTCTCTGAATTTCTGTGAACGTAACCACCCTTTTAGAGATCCCTTGAGCTTACCGAATTTCGTTGAACTTACGGCTTTATAAATAACACCTTTCCTCTACCAAAATTCTCCTTTCCAAAAAATCTTTCCGAATCTTATTCAATACCATTTTGCCATTAGTTTAAAATATATTAATTTTCCTTTCATTGCTACCTATCCATATTTCGAACATCACGTCTAAATTCCATATTGCAACAAACCCTTCTTGAAGATATGATGATTAATTTATGACAAATAAGCCTTTGCACTATAATTCTTGGAATATCTTGAAAACACCAACCCTCTTATATTAATAATGTAATAGCATTCGAGTTACCTTATTATTTCCACTGAAAGGGGCGTCAAATATTCACAAGATAACGACTTGCTATAGACTACATTAAATTCTTGAATATCATGCGATATCAGACGTGCACGAGACCTTATAAGGAAAAGTCGAAGAGCCAGAACAAGCACTATATGAATGATCTCATAAGCTTCTAATGTGTTTTTAATCGGAGAGTTTGAATTTCAAATAGTATCGGCTCAGCCTTACATTACTACAGAATTCTCAGCAGGACCGCTCGATGAGAGACGGGGTCAATTACTGCTTTTAGTCTCAATTGCGTAAGAATATACATTAAATAAAAATAAGGAAGCTTATTGACCACAGGACAAAATCACACATGTAAGATTGTGTCTTAAATATTCCGTCTCCTTTATTTGTATATCATATTTTCTCCTTAATATTCAATGCAGGTTATCGCAGTAAACGATATCTAATTCCACAAATCTACATTGAAATTACTATTAATTATGAATATGCCTGACAATTATTGAAGATTGTATATTGTATAAATTGTTTAAGAGAGAATTGAGCGCTAATGGAGCAGTGAAACCGGAATTAAATTAAAATTCAAGAATATAATATCAAAACTCTTGAATGAAATATATATATATATATATATATATATATATATATACAAATATATATTGTCTACGCCAGTGATGGATTGCTTTGTAGACACACGGTCTCAATCGCATTAGGACCAAACTTTTTTAATGAAAGAAAAGATAGTGGCGCCACTATAGAAGTTCAACCAACCAATCCTGGACCATTCATAACCATTCATCGTCTGATCGTTGAAAGAAAACAAGAGGTTAATGGTGTTATGTCCTCGATTTCCAGGGTCCATTTACGGACATCCTACCATCTACGCCGCACAAATTGCATCATCTAATAAATTATCTTTACCAGTAAAAAATTTTCCATCATTCTGTAATTATTGTATACTTTCAGCTGATGAAAAAACTTTAAAAAATCTTGTTAATCACTGTTATATGAATAACAGTGAACTCTTATCAAGACATCTTTACTTATTTTATTATAATCAAGTTACAAAAATACTCGTAAAAGCTTTTATTTCACAGAGGACAAATAAAAATCATTGGAGCAACAAGGATTAATGAAAAATTAATTTATACGAAAAGAACTAGAGTCCTCAGGCCTTATGCATTATCTCTTTGCTCTGCGAAGTGCAATGATGTGAGCATCGCGTGTCACTCCCTACAAAGGGTGTGAACTAGATCCACCCCTCCAAAGAATATGAAGAAGTGGCAGGGCGAGGTGTTACATGAGAAAAGGGATGTTTTATATTTGCTGGCAATGAGGTGGAGATTAAGGCTCGTTTTGAAAGCAATGGACGTCAGATATTACAGGGTGTCTCGAGAAAACCTATCATCATGAAATACCACCACTCTTGCTAATTAAAGTGCACGTAAACGTTTACATTGCATGGCACAACAAACTCCTATCCCTTAAATGCGCCACCTGATAATGTAGATTTTCCCTCGTTTTACAAAGCAAGACGTGTTTAATTAATTAATCAATTTATGGATCAAGAGAAAAGATTGAATATGTTATTCTTAGTGCTAACATTTCTTGGGTTTGTAATAAGGAAATAGTGCAATATAATTCTTATAGCATCAAATCCTAGGTTCAATCTATGATTGGTGCTATCACATGGTGGCAGTGCGTGGGTGTTTGCATCACGAATGAGGGATGTAATACATAGGCATTGTTGAGACGGGATACAATGATACCTTAGGGTATAGATTATAGAAACCGTCTTTTTCAGGGAGCTTATATATCGAAGATTCATAGATATAATTATAAGTGAATGCTTGAACCAAGAGAAAAAAAGATATTCGAAAGGTGAACTTTTTTCACCTTAGAACATTTTTTTATAAGTTGTATCATTGTATCGAATCAAGGATAATTGGATTCTATAGGCAGGAAATGTTATTCCGAGACTGAGTAGATTTTACGATACTATATTGTATATGCGTGAAAAATATACTATGATAGAAGAACTGATGTTTATTTAGTTTTCTCAGACTTTGAATATCTTATTCAATTTTTCGTAAATTCTACACCTTTGACGTTTTTTCAATTCTTTGTGTTCTAAAGCAGGATTTTAAAACATATAAATTCAGGATTTTTATCAACTCTTGTTATAGAATAGTTATCATCATAAAGCTATCTAAAAAAGTGGAAGAAACGTAATGTCTCGAAAATTTTGCTTCCTTTTTTTTTGAAAATTCAACTATTTTATTGAAAATTTATATTTTTTAGATGAAAATTCAGCTATTTGGTTAAAAATTCAAGTATTTTGTTGAAAATTCATCTTTTTTTTCAATTGAAGTACGTAGTTGAAATTTCAACTCCTTTTTTGCATATTCATTTTATATGTTTCAGAATTACCATCTAAGCTGAGAATTCATCTCTATGTTTAAAAATTTAACTATTCTGTTGAAAATTATTTTTCAAAGAATTTTTCGATAATCGCTTGTTAACTATTGACATTTTGAAAATCTTGAATTTGTGACTTTTTTAACTTCAATTTTTTTTCGCTCAACTTACCTTGTCAAAAAAAGTTAGATCGAGCGAGTAAGACTATTGGCATTCATCTTTTTTGAACTGTCAAAAAAGAAACTTAAAGAGAGGTTACTTTCTAAAAATAATAATTACATATTTAAACTGGCAAATTATGTCAATTTTAAAAACTATTCTTAGCTTTTCAAGATTTTTTTGACCGCATGAGATTCTTGACTATACCACTGTTAAGTCAAGATCAACATCTTAACTTGACAGGCGTGAAAAAATATCGATATTGTTGTTTTCTTGTCAATTCTCATCCGAATGCATCACTACTTGACACCTTTATCAGATATCTTTTAAAATCAGTCGTTCAGTACTAAAACATTAACGTATATAAATTTTTGAAATCAAGAAGACTACTGGACAAGAAACCCGAAAAACCGGGAAATGACAGGAAAATTTGTGATGTTTTCAATACAAAACGTTTAATATGAATAAATGAGTGATTTAAGAAGGTTTAATTCTGAAATCTCACAATATCATGCAATTGATTAATTTTTATAAACAACTACTATTATCATGTAGTTATTTAACTTTTAATTATAACCTATATAACACATACCCCTGATGAGGAGAATAGTGGATTCTCGAAATGTTGGGATTTATTGTAATAATCGGCCCGATACACTGAGAAAAATGGATTATACCCGGTAGTAAAAAATATGTTACCGGATATAATCTTGGACTATTAACTATGGGGCAGCCATCCAGATTATTGGAACTACAATCTATAGATATTAGTAAATAGATATTACAGGATAATATCTTGGATTATTAAACTTTATAATCTGAGATAATAAAATCTATAATCCAAGATTTTAAAATCTAATATCCATATCAGAATCCTGGTCCATTAGATAACCTCAAATCTATATAATAATTTTTGCAAAAGTATTTATAAACATATACCAAAATTTGATAGACGAGCTCGGAAGTAGGACTGAAAACAAATTTTAATTTTTTAAACACACAATAAGCAGGAAAGTGGCTATCATATAAGACTACAAAAACGAAAGTAAAGGAGGCTAAGTTTCTGTACTTGTACAAGTGGCAGTGATGTCTAATGAAAAGAAATATTAACTTAGCCATTTTCAAAATCTAAATCACTTGCGATGTAGCACTAATAATAATTTTATAACTTAATTATTACTTGTTTCAATGCGAACGGATGCATATGACACGCGCCACGATGCGATGTACCATCTGAGACTACACAGACGCCTGGATATTTTAAAATCTGAGATGTTACAAATTAAAGCCTGAAGATTATAAGAATTTAACATCTAGAGATTATATTTGGTAACATCTTCATATATTAGAAAAATATTATAGATTATACGCGCTAATATACTTTTCTATACGGTGTATTATTCTTTCATTCTATTATCCAGTTCGTATAATCCATTTTTCTCAGTGTAGTGATAGATTATCTTTTTTCCTCAATATTGGCTTCTCGGGCGTTTCTTTTCTTTAAGTGAATTGAAATTAATTTTTCACACGAAGTTAAAATTGTAAGTAAACTTGATGGTAAAAAGAAAGAAGGTAAAAAGGAAGGAGAGAAATTGGTCAGATTGTCCGAGTAATCTCGAGAAATATCAATTCATATATTAAGAAAATTAGTTTTAGAAATAACAAAAATTGAGACTAGAAGCAAGTTTACATTGAAAATAAAAAAAAATAAATAAATACCAGAATAGTTATTTTTCATATTAATTATTTAATTTCGTGATGAAAAATTACTTCTAATTGAAAAAACATTGTTCCTGAAAGTTAACATACAAAATTAACAGTTTTTAGGGTTTCGTGGCTCCTGGCGGAAACCTTTATAGTTTGCGTCAGATGTCCGTACGTCCGTCGTACTTTTTTCCTGTGAGGGGAAGTAGGGAAAGTGAGGAAATGGGGGAGGTAGAGGGAATGATGGGAAATGAGGGGCGGGGAAAAAGGGTAGTGAGGGGAGGTAAGGATGGGGAAGTGAAGGGAAATGAGGAGGAAGTAGGGAATGTGAGAGGAAATTAGGG
>CAKNYM010052753.1:0-122993 GCA_932195095.1 Andricus curvator | reverse complement strand
GTGAAGGGAAATGAGGAGGAAGTAGGGAATGTGAGAGGAAATTAGGGGAAGCGAAGTAGGAGGAATAAGGGGAAGTGAGGGGTGAGGAGTAGAGGGAATGATGGGAAATGAGGCGCGGGGTATAAGGGTAGTGAGCGGAAGTGAGGGGTGACGAAGTTAAGGAAAATGAGGGTATGCCAAATTAAGGGGAAATAGGGAAACTGAGGGTAAATGAGGGAGAAGTTGGGGTAGTGCTCGGGGTAGTGAGAGGAAATAATAGGCGGGGAGGTAGGAGGAATAAGGGGAAATGAGGAGAGGGGAAGTAGAGGGAATGATAGGAAATAAGGCTCGGGAAGAGGGGTAGTGAGGGGCGTGGAGGTTAAGGGAAATAAGGGCAAGGAAAGTAGGGGAAATGAAGGGATATGACGGAAGGGGAAGTAGAGAAAAATATTGGAAGAGAGGGAGGAAAGTGAGGGGAGGTGTAGTAGGGTAGTTCGGGTGAGTATGGGATTGTGAAGGGAGGGGAAGGGGCGAAGGGAAATAGTAGGGGAAGTGAGGGAAAGTAGAGAAGGAAGATGTGGGGCAGGGGGAGTAAGAGGAGGAATGGTAGGGTGGAAAGGTGTGAAAAGGAGAAGTAGGGGAGGGGAAGAATTGAAGTACTTAACTAACGTCTTAATAGGCTACGAAACCCTTTTTGGTAGTAGCGCGACGCCTACTTTTACTAATTTTTTTTTAAAGCACTATAGATATATTATTTCTTCAGGGGAATGCTGAAATTTGAAATAGGCATGGTTAATATTTATATGGAAAATATTTCTATGCAAATGTTTTACGTTTTAAGATTTCTCAATCCTTTCTGTTCAAAATAAATAAAGATAGACATTTCATTGTCTTCATAAAAATAAATTATTATCCTTTCAGTAATTAATAAAAAAATATTGAAGATTGTGAATTTTGCGTAATATTTTTCTCTCTTTCTTATTATCAGGATGGATTTAAATCCACTCTGATGCATCCATCATCATTAGAATCATTATTATTACGTTATATAATTTACTTACGATCGAACTATTTCTTCAAGATTCAAATATTATAAATGGCCACCCTGAACACTACGATAACAAACAAGTGATTTCCAACCGAACCCATATAATTTCGAGCCTTAAATCGTGTTTACTTACGAATCAATCAATGTGGTCGCGTGACAAATAAATCCCTATGTTTGAAAACAGTGCCTATTGAAGGCGGGGTGAAAAATGACGTGACGAAGCACGCGTACAGCGTGACTGACTTTCGTGCTAAAATCCTGCTTAATACCTAGCGATCTCGTCCGAGGATCGACGTGATCTATACTTATCGACTTCTGTGGATGCGATCGCGCGCGCGATCGACTTTCAATGATGGATCGTTGATTGGCAGACACAGTCTCCGGGGTTGAAAGGGAAAATGGGCATCGGGTTGTGGGGGCGGATAATAACAGGGCGGCATATCTGACTAGCGAAGATGCCTTCGACCCGGCTTTGGGCCCCCTTTGCCTTTTGCCTTTGCCTCTTGCCATGTGGCCATCGAGAGATGCTGATGGACTAATAATTACTAAAAAAACCAGTCCCTATCCCACGAGCTCATCGAAAATGACGGTCCGCTTCGCCTATTCAAGAATCAGACGAGATCGTCGTCTAGCGGGACATTAATAATAATATCGCGGCCGGCCATTGAATTAACATATCATTACGGCCTTATTAGCAATATTAATTTGAATAACATTGTGAGTTTTTACCCTTCTCACAAATTACATTAATTATCGCTAATTTCAACATTTCAAGTTAACAACAAAATAAACTAGTTCGTCATTCATTCATGTTCTGCCATCATGATGATACGAAAGGATTAGATGAAGGGTTGGGAAATTAATTTTTCTTCAATCTTCATGTAACTTAGGAATTGATTAGAAAAATATAATATTGAATAACAGAATTTCAAACCCCCAAATTGGGTGCGTTTTGAGTTCTGAAAATGGGAAACAAACAATTTTGTGAAGTAAATATATTTTTCTCTTAAAATAGGCGTTGAGTACCAACATATTTCGCGATTTTGTTTTGAATAATAAATTATTCTTTTTCACCGCGGAAAATTTCATTACCAACTTACTTAGAAAATGTGAAATCCTTCAAAGATTAATAAATTTAATTGTTTTGAGAACCGTGGAAACAGCACGGAGAAAAAAACGTTTGGTGATGGCCAGAGCTGACAGAAATTTACAGAATTGAGCAAAGTTTTACCATACTCGATGGTAACGAATGCCTCGAACATCGCTGTCCTTGCAGAGTCACTGCCCCACAATATTCTTTGAAATTACTAAGATTACTTAGTTATATGTATTTATGAGTTTTTTTTTATTATATATTATGTTGTATCATTATGAATAATATAATATATAATTCAAGAGTTTAAATAAAAAATGTTCTCCGTTTTGACGTATCTCATTCTATTATATATATATATATATATATATATATATATATATATATATACATATATATATATATATATATATATATATATATATATGTGTGTGTGTTTATTCTAATTTTAAACATTTTAGGAAAATGTTTTAAATATGTGAGAGCGCCCGAACCTGTAGATTCTTAATTTCTATCTTTTGCAACGGTAATGAAAATTTTTTTCAAATCTCGTTTTAAATTATTAATCCTTAACGCTGAATTCGACCGGCTCGAACAGACGCTTCCATCGAGATATGGTAAAAATATGCTGATTTCTTGGTACTGATTGGTGATAATTATAAATATAATTGGCGTAGCTATTTTCTTATTTGTTATTCATCCTGTCATATCCACATATAATATAGTAATAATTCCCGCAACCTTTTTTCCGTGTATCATAGTTTATTTTATTCTAATAGTCAAAGCAAAATCGATAAATATATATTTATATATATCATCTTATTCCATTATTTATCATTATTAGTTTATTTGAAAGATCTCGTAAGACAATGTAGATCAATTTCTTTTATTTGCTTTCAAGTCCCAGGCGGAAAAATTATATATAGTTTATACATTTAGTGAAAATTATATATAATATTTATCACTATATATAGTTTTTTTCGCATGGGTTATTTGTAGTATATATACATATATATATATATATATATATATATATATATATTACAATATTACAGGAAATTACACTTCACAGCGTTGCAGTACTTCAAGTTTAGGGAAAATAGTGGCTTTTTTTAGGGAAATTGGTTTTGTTGCAAGAAAGGTGATATTTAAAGAAAAACACATACCAAAGTCTATAAATGCATCACTTTTATAAAAAAAAAACTTATATTTAATTAACAAAAAAAATTGTATGCAATATGCCAATAGGGAGCATATCTATAAATTAATAAAAAAATATTATTAAAAATGACATATTACTCTTATTGTCAATCGGAGTGTGTCGAACTAAAATTGCATAATTCACAAAACAGGACAAAGCTCCAACGAATTAAATTTTGTATTTTTGTAGTTTTAATTTATTCAAGTTTTGGGCCTGTAAATTTTTGTTCAATATTCATTCCTAGAAATATTGAAATGTTCATATATTAATTTACTTTATTATTGAACACTTGTTTAAAAATTTATTATATTTTTTGTACTTTTTAAAATCCGGACTATTATGTAAAATCCGAAGTAAAATCATTTTTTTAACTATAATGTATGCGCTGATTTTTGAATGGAATAGGTTGATCTTTGTAAACAACACGAGAAATGGGAAACGGGGGACTGACTGTGACCCTGATATAGCAAAACAATCTTAATAATTAAAAATTATTTGAATCTTCTGAGAGTTTCTAAAATGCTGAACGATTGCTTCAATTGTTGCATTAAAATCGATTAGGTACAATCGAAAATCAAGTTGCTTTTTAATTTTTACAGAAAAATATAAGAAATGATTTCTTCAACTTTTTAAAAAATTACTCCAAAATTTTTTATAGAATCATTTTTTCGGACAAATTTGATACTAAAACTATAATTCTTTATGCGAATACAAATTTGATATGGCGTCAGGTTGGTCGTACGAATTAAGGCATTGCCTTCTCAATCCGAATGATAACGTATACTGTTGGGGGGGTTCGAATCAAAATCAAAAGCTTGTTGAAAAGCATTTTGATATTTTCGAAGCGAGTTCGCATTTGAATCAAGTTTTTGGAACTTCCTAATTATTGTATAATTTTTAAATGAAACTTTATCATTTGTATACAACTAAAAGAAAAGTAAACTTTGCTTCTATCTTTGCATGGGCGAAATGGAATCTCCAGCGCAATTTGTATTCAATCCTGCTATACTTTTTCCTGCTTGGAAAGCCAACTTTTTCTTTGTTTTTCAGTAATTTGCAATTACAACCTTTTTTTGTTTATCGCTAATTGCGAGGTAAGAAGTCAGAAATAATGTTGCATCTTCGCAGAGGGTATAGGTATACGAATTCATTACTCTTCGTACGAGGCAGCGAGTTTTCTCGTTATAACGTGGATATTACATTCGCCTAATTCGTGACCGGAAATGATGCGAGTGACGTGCTCACTTATACGTATCTATACGTCGACAAGAACGCAGAGTTCCGTTCTGATGCTCAATTATGCATTCCCTGCGTATGATTTTATGATTACAGCTCTGGATCTCATAAATTCAGACCGATTACCGGATTGGCTGACGAGGAACTGTTCGCTTCGAGTCGCATCTGCATTTGTAGAATGACTTCTACAGATTGAACTTGAGAACTATTACAAATTCAGAAACAATTACAAAAGTTCAGATTCTGAAATTGCGTCTTTTCAATAACAGACCCTTTTTACATTCTCGTCATTTATGATGGAAGGTATTAAATTCATGTGAATGTAAACCTATCCAGTTTTCGTCGATTCTCAACTTTTGAGAAAGAGTCAGAAAAAAAGGGGTTTATGAACATGTCTGTCTGTCTGTAGCCTGACAACGTGATAATTTTCGAAGTAATCTTTTAATGAAAACTTCCTTTGGTATACATTTTTTTGATTCAAAAAGACAGGTCAAGGTCGTTAAGTTAATCAGCATTCTATCGCCGATATTTATGGTCTTAGCCGACAAAATAAACATGGAAAAATGACAATTTAAACGTAATTTCACCGTATTTTTCCATTTATATATTTTTTTAATCTTCGAATACAAAATATTTTCACAAATTTCAGTTTTCTCGTATGGGATCTGAGATGAATTAAGATGGCAAAAAAAAAAGACTTTGCCATGACTTTTCTCTCTGTCATCTACCACTTGGTGAAAACATATTTGTCAAATTTTGTCTTTTAAAGAAAGTTCAAGGTGTGTTTCTGGGGGGTAACAAAAACAACACTAAAATCTTTTTTTTATGATAATTCGAGAATAAATTAAGCTAGGGCCTTAAAACTTGGAGGGATTGTAATCCTAAATAATGCCTATTATTCATTAAGTTTGAAGCCGGATCAGATCAGAATAAATTTTTTTCTTTCGATTATATATTTTTCTCAAAAACCGTTCAAGTTGTGAATTTTTTTACAATTCTCATTAAAATTAGGAAAAAAAATTATACGTCAATTTAAATGAAATTCATCCTTGTTAACAAAACAGGTTGCGGTTAAGTCATTAAACATCGTGAGGAAAAAAAGCGAGTTTGAAAAATTCCACATTTTTTTCAGATGAATTTCGATCACAGTATTTTGGCTTTGTAAAATAAAGTTTTTTGAAAACGGGATAGTTTTTAGTTGATATAATTCAAAAGAATGTTTACAGCAGTGTCCATACAACAATTTTCAGCTTAAAGAATTTTTGAAGTTTTTAATTTTTCGTTCATATGGGAAATTTTCGAAAATATTAGTAATATAGCAACAAAAAAAGTACCAAATGTATTAATTTTGACAAGATGAATCAATTAATGTATTAAAAAATACTCTATGAGAAAAAAACTCATGATTTGCACCGATTTTTTAATTTTTGTAACCTTCGTAAGAGAAAAACTTTCTTAATTTTGCGAATATAGCAATATTGTAACTATTAAATTTATTCGTTTGGATGACAAAAATCAATTGATGTATTTTACAGCTCTGTATGACCAAATAAAATTATGATATATACAGATTTGTCAATTTCTTCAATTTTCATAACAGAAACAATTCTCAATTTTTCAAATACACAAATAGTAGAGCAGCACAGAGATCTTTGTCTTAAAATGTTTGGATGGACGTCCTTTTCAAGCCCTGAAAATTTCGAGGCTGATTTCTTAATCAATTGTTTGTTATTAGCAAAAAATCGTGAAATCGCAACATTTTCTAAACACTTTAGCTTGGATTGTTACTTTTGCTTAAGAGACAGCAAAAAAGTGTATGGAACTTAGTTTTTAGAACATAAAAAAAGCTTTCAAATGAGCTCCTAGCGAATATTTTACGACGAATAGTTCACGAGATATGAATTTTTTAATAAACATTGCGCGTTTTTCAGGGAAGACAAAACGATGATGAATTTTCATTGTTGCAAAAAAACGCGATCGGGTTTTTGCTATTGGATTTTCAAATTGAATAGTTCAAAGTATTGAAAAAAATGTTTGTTGGATATCAGAATCCAAAAATCACAAAGGGTTGGGGGAGCACCTTTTTTTGTAATCATTCAAATTTTGTAAACAAAAAATCTGTTGTGTTCAATTTCACTGAAATATCTAACAAATTGTGAATCTTCAGGAAAAAGAATCTTTAAGATATCCACAAATTTTTTCATGTTGTTTATAACAAATAGTTATAAACAATAATTTTCTTACTATAATTACAACTGCCAGAAAAATCTGCAAAAAATGGTGTGTAGCCATTCGGGAAGGTGTATTTAAATTATTATTTTTCCAGAATCCTACGTGCAATATATTTGTTGCAATAAAATATTATTTAAACAAATTTTATAAAGAATTTGAGAGAATTTCGCTGGCAGCTGTAAGTGTGAAAAAATTTATGTTTATGAAATTTTTGTTATAAACATTGTGACAAATTTTGTTGACATCTTAAACATACTTTTTCCTAAAGATACACAACCTGCTAGATATTTCAGCGAAATTAAACTCAACAGATTTTTTTCACAAAATATGAATAAAAAGTGGTCCCTCACAACTACCAAATTTGAGAATTTAATAGCAAATACCCGATCGCGATTTTGTTGCACCAATGAAAATTCTTCATCGCTTTGTCTCCTCTGAAAAATGCACGATGTTAATTAAAAAATTCATATCTCGTAAACTATTTTTTGTAGAATATTCGCTAAGGCCTCACTGTAAAGCTTATTTTATGTTCTAAAAACAAAGCGTGATATACTTTTGCGTTATCTCTTAATCGAAAGTAACAGTCCAAGCAAACGTTGGAGAAAATGTTTCAATTTTACGTTTTTTATTAATAACAAACAATTGATCAAGAAATCAGGCCCGAACTTTCCAGGGCTTTGAAAGGACGTCTATCCAAACATTTTAAGATAAAGATCTCCGTGCTGCTAATTTTGTTCCTGCAAATGACCTTTTTTCGGCTAATTTGACTGTACTACAATATTCTAACTATCAAATCTATTCGTTTTGGTGAAACAAACCTATATTGAAATATATAAAAATCTTCTATAACTTATGAACAATAAACAATAAATTTTAATAACAAATCATAACAAAGCGCAGGCGAAATAGCCTTTTCCATCCCCTCTGACTCCTTTTTCAATAAAAAAATCCTCTTTTTCATCCCCTCAGACTCCCTTATTTGCAATCCAAAGTCACCTTTTCCATCCCCTTAGACTCCTCTTACAATCAAAACTTTCCTTTTCGATAATAAACATAAAATACAATAAATAAAAAACAATCCTTTATGAGGAAGCACATATGAACGCGCCAAAACAACAAATCTGACAATTATATGGGGGCGACAAGTGAGTCATAACAAAAATTAAGCCACCCCAATGCTAACAATCTGTGTTAATAATTTTTTTTGTATTGCCTGGATGAAGGTGTGGGATAAACACTGAAATGTTGGCAATTCTTTATACATATCTTTGTTGTTATGATTAACAAAGATATAAAGAATGGAAGACGATAGATAATTAAGAAAAGGAAGGCGTTTTTGACGTGGCCTTTTTTTATTCTGAATGGAAGTATTTGCATGTGTGCTTGTCCAAATTTTATCATTTTTTGGTTCATGGAGTTAAAATTTTTGTAATTGATGAAAATTTCGTGATTAATGTCAGATTCCCATTGATAATTTGTTATAAATAAACATCTCTTACACCAAGCGATTGTGCTCAATCGATCCGCCTACAGAGGAATTAAATATAGCGAACGACACTACTTGATTTGTGACGTATGCCCATAGTGAGATAATTTTCTACGTACATATATGGACGATTGTCTCGTTCGGCGGGAATTATTGCTGTCATATCTCTGAATAACAAAGAGTCGTTATAGTCCGCGAAGTCATGATTACTGTTACATAGTGCAAAGCGCACACAGAACGCGAAATAGGACTTGGAAAGGAAAGGGTACAACAATAATTGCACTCACTCGATTATCTTAAATCTCCCATCATGCGCTTTGACCATTAATTTTTCCTCGTGATTATTATTGCCTTTGCAATTTCGTATATTTGTCCACATCCTGAATTCTACTCTACATATATGTATAAAATGAGTCCGTCCAATGATCAGATCTAATGTTCAATTTTTTCTTGAGAGATGTTATTAAAGCTCTCGTAAGGGGTGGGAACGGAACTCTGAGGCTTTTAAGGCCGATCTCCATAGGAACTCATGCAGTTGCTCGAAACACCCCGTGAAATAAGGCAAAGAGAACTCGTCCGAGACTGATTTACGAACTCGTTGCTGAGTTCTGCTTTCGGACGTGTGTACTCGCGTCTTGTCTACAGCGAGCTCAGATTTATGGGGTGTTCTTTAGGAGACCCCATAACTCTCCTGAGAGTTTCGTTTTTTCAAGAATTTTATAGTCGGTGCTCGATCCGTAATAACCTTTCTGACGAGGATCGTGAGACTCCTTTTAATTTTGTCTTTCGACGAAACATTCGGAATTAAAATTCAACTCCAACCCCAACATCCAACCCCTTTCGCATCTCCATGCCATTTTATGGCAGTTTTATTTCCATCCACTTGAAATATGTTTAAACGCTTGTATGTTAAAATATGTTTAAGGGGAAGGACCACATAACTTCAACTGTATGAAATATAAGCCTGTCGATTTTTATTTTGTTAAACAATTATGTATTATTCAAGCTACTTTACTTTTCATTAGCTTCTTTAATTTTTATCTGAAATCCTTTTAAAAATATGGTTTATAGAATAAATATAGACATTAATCTTAAGAATTATAAGTTCATTGTGAAGGGGTTACATGTGCATGAGCTCATATAATTACTGATAATAGTGATAATAACAGGCGCTCGGGCAATAAGAGGTTCATAAAGACGATTAACTATACTTCGTGATTCATATGAGGTAGATAACGTAGTAATATATTTCATTGTTCCAAAACAAGCTGCTAATTCTAGAAAAATCTACAGAGATATAATTAATGTTGCAAAATTATTAAAACTATATTCGCTTAAATTGGAAAAAATTTTAATAGGGAAAAACAAATTTTGTTCTTACCAAAAATTGATTAGTCCGAGGGGTTGACCACTCGACTCTTAAGTCTACACTATATCGACAATTTTCGAAGATTTGACGGATTTTTATAGGATTTCATGGGATTCTAAAAGATACAAAGATAGTTTAATGGATTTCATGCGATTTCAATGAATTTGAAAGAATTTTAAGGGATTCTAAGGGTCTTTATGAGTTTTCATAGGATTTGAAATATTTCACAGGATTACAGAAAATGTTCAGGATGCAAATTTAAGGTAATCTCAGGGGATGTTAAGGGATTTCAAAGGATTTTGAAAGTCTTTTGAAAGGATTTTGGGGCTTCTTCCTCAGAGTAGGTGATTTTTCTTTTTATAAATGAAAACTGTAACAAATTTAAGTAATCAATCGAATTTTAGGAATTTCAGTAATTTCAAAGAACCTTGTAGTATTTTATAAATTTCACGGGATTTCAAATAGATTCAAAGGATTTTGAGGGAGTTCATAAGATTTTAAACAGTTTACTGAATTTTAAATGTATTCCAGTAATTGCATAGTGATGTATAGTACAAAAAGTTCCTGATGTTTTAAGGTATTTCATGGGATTTCATAGATTTTAAATATTTCCCGGGATTTTAGATGTACAATGCAGGTGGAAATTATTCATACGCGCCTATTTTTTCTCTGTTGCTGATGTACCTTATAATTTTTATAATATTAATAGGAAAGATTGTTGCCTCACAAAACCGCGAAAGGTATGCCAAAAAGTCGCGAAATTTTCAAAATGTATAAATACTTACAAATATTTTTCCTAAATCACTATTTGTCTATTTATCATATTTTGATGAATTTTAGTAATATTTATAAAAGTACTATTGTTTTAAATTAATTTAACTGATTTGGTGAGTATTATATAGAGACACTTTTGAAATGAGCCAAAGAAATGTAAAAAATGTTTAAAATAAAAAAATTTTATGTTGAATTTACACTTCAATAGAAAAAAAATCCCCGAGATTGTAAGGGATTTCAATGGTTTTTAACGGATTTTGAAGTCCATTAAAAGTTTAATGGAATTTCAACGATATTTAGGGATATCAAGGGAGCACAGTAAATCTCAAAGTATTGTTTTTGTTGCAATGGTAATCAATTTGATACCAAAATCTGTATCAATTATATAAAGAAACAAAAGACTATTACATTCTTGGATAATTTTTTTACAAATCAAATTTCTATCTTCAGGCGAATTGAAGGAAATCTCAGGGGATTTCAAAAGACACCAACACATTCAAAAATTTTAAAGGATTTGAGGGTTTCCTGAGATTCTGAAAGTCTACAAAGGGTTACAAACGATTTTTTGTGAGTTGGAGGAATTCGCGGGGTTTCAAGCCATTTAAATACATTTCGCGAGATTTGAAAAAATTTCAATTTACATTTTTGCGATTTCAAAGGGTTTTAAAGGATTTCTAAGAATTTTTTGGGGTTTCAAAGTACTGCAAGGTATAGCAAACATGTAAAAGAATTCCAAGAAATATGACTAGGTTTTTTAGTATTTAAAGCTATCATGGTTTTTTAAAGGATCTAAAGGGATTTAATGAATTTCAAGGAATTTTTAAAAATTTCCAGTAAAGAATGTTAATGATTTCAAAGAGATTTGCGAAAATATTTCGAAGGATTTGAAGAAATTTCAATCAATTTGAGATGTTTTTATGCGATTTATAAAGATTTAAACAGTTCTGAGCATGTTTCAAACGATTGCATATGACTTTAAAATTATTTCACGGGGTATCGAAGAATACGAAGGTATTTAAGGATATTTATAGATACCCGAAAGGATTTCAACTGAGTTCAAGGAATTGCATAGATTTAAAAGGATCTAAGGGATTTCAAGGTATTTTATAAGAATCAAAATATTTCAATTGGATTTGATGAGGTTTAAATCAGATTTCAAGAGTGGTAAACCCCTTGAATTTATAGTCACAAGGACAAAGAGTCAAGTGACATTTATAATGAAGTTAAGAATTTATTTTTTTATCATAAGGATAAGTTTCTCCTGATAGAAAAATTGACTGCCAATTGCCTCCTTATTTCTCTGAGAACTTTATTACGATGAGCTCTACTTTGGGCAGGAATCTGATAGAGGTGGAAAATATTGAGAGGAAGCACATTAGGCTTCCCGGATTGCCGACAAATTCGCGCGCATGTTCGCCGCGAAGTTGAGATTGCAAAATGACGTGCAAACTGAGGGACGCCCTCGACCGCCCCCTGGCAATACGGTAATCACTATAATTACGTATCGAGCCCTTATATTAATATCCCCCAGCTACATCTCTCTTCTCGCCTATTCGTTCATTTCTTGGTTCATGAAAACACCATTTTTGCGACCTTTCACGCGAACCAATAAATATGGATTTATTCGCGCGCGAACGTTCGACATCCTAATGAGAAGCGGGAGAAAGCTTTAGTTTTTGTAACGTACTAACAACTACCTGAACCCTTTCACGCGCCAAGAGTCTAAAGTCCAAAATTTGCGTGTAAGGGCCCTTAAAATTTCAATCTTCAGAATTCTCTGCTGAACGAACACACACGGTGACTACTTTTTATTACTTCCGGGTATCTCCCTTCTTGAAATTTTTAAAAATAAATGCTCACACGTAAAACGGCTCAAAAAAAATCTTCACCAGACGGTTTTACGGTTGCGCTTGTTGAGTAATTCGACTGATAGTGGAGGACAGATGGAGTTTCGATTTCCCCCACTTTCAGTTTCTTTTCCCTAGTAATTATGTATGTGTGTATTAATTGATACTCCCTTCCTTTTACGAGTTTTAAAGAGTCTTGCAGAACCATTGCAAACAAATTAAAAATTTCGAGAAATTTTCGTTGGTACGAAAGCTCGGCACACTACCGTCTGAGCCACCAAGGCTCTCTCGAGGCATCATATAATCTTGAAATCTGAATGAGTGAAAAGTAAGGGAAAAAGATCCGTAAGTTATTTAGAAACATTGTTAAATACTTATTTCAGTGAAATATCACAGTAATAAATAAATAAAATTAGTGAAAGGGGGAAGGATTGGTAATATTTATTTCTTCAATAGTTATACTTTAGAGAAAATAATATATAATAATAGATTTGAACATTTTTTTAAATAGAAAAATGGAAATGTCTTTATGCTCGTAGAAAATATTTTACCTGTGTCTACCGAATCTCGGTAAGCCTAGCCCTGATTTTCAGTTTCTACACGAAAAATTCGACGCGTGATAAGCTTATTAACTTTAGATTGGGACCTTTAAAATTAAACTAATTTAAATTTGAGAAAGTCAAAATATACTTTTTTTTTAAATTATAAGTATCTTTAACTGTCATATTTTTAAATTTGTAGAATATTCCAAATAACTTTCAATAGAAGTATTCAAAATTCAATAACTTCGAAGTTTAAAATTCTTTTATGGATACAGTTTTAGGAAACTATCCAACATCATACTTAATTATTTCAAATTTAATAATTTTTTATTGAAATGTTTAGTATTGTGAAATTAAAAACTGAAAGCTTGAAATATATAATTAAATTGTAGAATTTTATATTCAGAAATTAATATAACTTCAAATTGAGTTATTAAAAATAAACAATGCTAAATGCACATTCATTTGCATTAAGAAATATTTTTTACCATTCAAAACAATAAGAATTGAAAATTGAATCCTTTCAAGAATGAAAATTTCAATTTTAATTTTGCTGAATGCAATTTTAAATTGTCCAATATTAATCCTTATGCAATTTACAATTCTTACATTTCATACGAATATTTGTTAAGGCTCCCAATTTTTAATTATTCAATTTTTAATTATTCAACTTTTAATTATTCAATTTTTAATATGCTGAAAATGTTCCAATTCAGAATCTTTAGAACTAGTAACTTTATATATCTTACTTTCGAAGGCCTTAATATAAATATGTTTTATCTTAACTGCATGCAATTCCACTTTGTTTAATTAAGTTTTTAATCAATCAATTACGAAAGTTTTAAAAGTTTTTCATTTGAATTTAGTAAGTAGTTTGATAATCTTACGGTTTGTTCGCACTAGGGAGGTAGGATATAAAAAATTCAGAAAATATATTACGTAACACTCGAAAGCTCCTTATTTAGAATTTACAAACTTGTTTATAGAGAAACACAAGCTGTTTTCAGCTTCAAATTTTATAGAAACGATATAGATATTTGACAACTACATTAAGAATTGTAAATGTGTTTGTAATTATCAATACAGTAGTCTACATAGTTGTCAACCTTTTGCAATGTTTTCATCCAATTTTATTATGAAAAAGTTTGGGGTTTTTTACGTTATAAAATTAAATTGAAACCTATTTTAGTAACCTAAACGTATTTTGAGTAAAGGATTTTTTGGCAGCAGTTGGGTTGTTTAATGACTAGTTTGGTAGTAAAGGTGGCAGGCTGCTCAATCGAATTGACAGATCCAATTGGCAGTTGGACAAATTAGATTTTCAGGAGTGAATTGGCAGTGCGTCAAGGAGAATCGAGGGCGGATAAATTCTGATATTGGCCGTTATAGATGCCGGGAGATGAACAATTAACAAAGGGGTGGTTCTGACCCGCCCAGGACGCCGTCGCCAAAGGGCTCGTCCTGTCGATCGTCGGATCCTGTCAAATATTGGTGAGGGACCTCCTCAACATTTTAAATTACAGGGGGTGGATCCTCAACACCTTTCAACCACCGATAGATTGGCAGGGTTGGTATTAACCACATTTCTCTAAACAAAGAAAAAGGACCACCAATACAAAATATTTTCCTCAAACAATTTATCTAAATTAGTATTATATGCCAAAAGGTACTTAAATAACATCTCTATACGTGATCAAATTGTGCACCAGAATTCAAGTTTGGAAATGATTTCTGAATGACCAGACTAGAATCACTGTCATCAGTTTAAGTACAGGTTTAAGCTCCACTTCAAATTTTAACTCTACAATTTGAGTTTAAGTGCAGCTTTCAGTGATTTTATAGAACCGATTCTTCATATTGGAGGAACTAAAAAAAATTGTAGTAAAGTTTTTGGAATATTCTTTTTCTATTTTCATAGAGAAGTTAGGATAATAACTGGTATTCAAATAATCAGTTTCGTTTAAATGTGACGCTTGGTGGTAAGGTTTCCTTCACTGTGATTTGTTAAGAGACCCATAAACTTGGTCAATTATTAGACTTTCAGGAATAGATAATAGATTTGTCGACCATTTGCTCATAGGTTTAACTACCTAAAATTACTTTGCATTACCCTAAGATTATAAGAAAAAATATTGCGGAAATATAGCAATCAAGTATTCAACTTCGGAAGTGCAGAAAGCAAATGTTTTGAGAAACGAGCCATTACCTCAAGATACTCAGTATCCGTTGAATGATGTCCCTGCTGGGGAACACTCGTCATGATCATCGTATTCTGAGGATGTGGTTGTGGATACTGATAAGCGCAATTCATCTTGTCAGGTGTCTCCAAAAACTTGCAAAAATCCACGAACCAAGCACAGATTATCGATTCACTAATGCAAAACTCCACTCTTCGCAGCACGAATCCACTCCATGAACTAAAATCCTATTCCATCAGGAATCAAGTTTCAGGTTTCTCATCCCAGGGCACAATCAGAAGGAGTCTCCGGCCAACGAAATGGCACTAATTGTAAGTATCGGAACGTTTCCTCTTTCACAAAGCACACCTCGTCGCAGTATGTTTCCAACACTTCGATGAAACAATGTGAACAAAGTACTTATCATGCCTGAATGATCCCTCTCCACTGTTCTCCGGCACGAGCCATTCCCACCGCAAGAAAAAGCACTCAACTGTTATGTGCTTCGTGCAGCTTAACACCATCGATCGTAGCGATGGTGCAAGGAACACGGAAGGAGAAACAATTAAAATGGTGCGCCTCTCGGCGGGCAACAATTATAACTGAGGTTTTTCGTCCATCCGTGGCAGCACCCGGCGAAGGCGGATCTTCCCCTTTACTCGTATGGGTTCTTCTCTTGTGTGTGTGTGTGTGTGTATGTACGCGCGTGCGAAGGAGCAAGAAAGCAATAATGTGTGTGAATGTATTCTGCACACATATACAGGAATACATAAACAAATTTAAAATTGTGTGTAGGAAGCCGGTGAAAGTGGAGATGGTATGAGTGAGAGAAGAGTGCGTGGAGGATTCAAGTTGCGAGTATGTTACCAACGGAGAAGGTGTTGTTGGTGGGGTACGCAGCCCGCCCTCGCCGTACGGGGCCGTCTTCCCATACCACCGTTGATGCGATCGCCTAATCCGCGTGGCAACCCCAACCACCCTCTCTTCTCTCCCCCCACCAAAAGCCCTCTTGCTCTTGGCCAATTAAAATCTTCCGCGATCACGTGGCGCCCTTTCGGGGTCACTCGGGACGAGTCTTCTTCGTTCTACTCCTTTTCGCGGCCGTGTGTGAAATCAGACACGGAAGATAACAGTCCCCAGTTTCTGATTATTTTATCATAGGTTTTATCACGTTTTTTGAAAAATTAATTAAGGGCAGGGTCTGTGAAAGAGAGATTTGAGTACTAAAATCGGACCTATCCAACATTGGGGCTGTAAATCTGACAAGGAAGATAAAAAATGATCAGTTTCTTATTCTTACATTTTATGGATCTCTTCCTTCATTCAATAAATTTCGATCATCTTGGGGTGACAGCGTTTTGCTTCATTTGATGTAGAATTTAAAAATCGTCGCATGAGAATTAAGCAAATGGAAATTTTCAGTATTTTTGTAATATTTAGAGGCGGAAAGTTGACAACTTATCAAGTAACTTTCAATGGGATGTCTAAGAAATATAACGGTTTATCATGATGGAAGTGTGAGGTACAAAAGTGACATAAGGTATTATCAGGATAAAGTAATTTTCTTAGGAGTTTTTAAAAATTGGGAATATAGATTCACTCAAGTTCTATATAGCGGTGTGTATAATTTTAGAATTTGTTGCCATTTCGTTTTTGAAGAATAGCCCTGAAAGTATGAAAGACCAGAAAGGTCGAGAAGGTTAGATACTAAAACAGTTAACACGTTTCAGTTGATGGACGTGAATCTGGAGCGTTTTCAATTGTCTTGTGTGTTTTTTCGTATGGATAGCTCTTTCTATGTGTTCATCCTGATAATACCTTATAAAAGTACAGGGTGGCGACTCAAACTTCAGAAAAACGTCCCAGTCAGAAATTATATTTTTCTCGGTTTACTTGTAAGCGATTAAAAAATATTAATTATACAATAATAATAATCATAATAGCTTTATTATATACATTTTAAAAATGACAAAACATTTTAGAACTCCAAGGTAAAGTATAAAATGAGAATTTACTGTACAAGTTATTTGAAAAGCTATTTATTTATTACAAACTAAGCATAAGTCGGTCGTAGATAGATATTCGCCTTTTGGTGAGGACACAACATATAGATTTTGAGTTTTCCATGGGAAATCATACTTCAATCTATGCTCTATCTGGTAACATTCTACTTCTATGTCCCGGAAGTGACCAGAATAGAACAAAAGTCTATAGGGCTTAATATTTCTGTTTAATATCTTCAAAATGATTATAAGAAACATAATTACTAACCAAACCTATTAATAAAATAAATTACATCAAATAGAGTATCAGAGAAAAATATGAGTTCTGGGCCTATAATATCAGGAATTAAACCGACTATATATGCCCCTAAACGTAACTCTGTATATCGATAAAGTGGATTCTTCTTTTGCAGAAAGTCTAAATATATTTACGAAAAATTGAGAGTATCCATAAACTATAACTTTATTATGCTACTTATCAGTAATTAATTATATAAATTAAAGTTATATCATTCCTGAATACCTTTTTATAAAAAGGAACTTTTGGTTCTCAGATATAAAAGGAACTTTATTATTTGAACAAACCTGCAACATATACTTTATATTCTTAAATATACCTATGTAAATTATAAAATGAACATTCATTTTTGAATAAAACGTGAAATTTGAATTCTTAAGATTGTTTGCAAGTGACCATTTTAAATCTTGCGTACCATGTAGAGTAAACCCATGAATGTTCATCTTTTTTGCGATAATTTTAATTGGTAACAATTTGAAGCACATTTTTTCCAAAGAGCGAGACTATCTTTATTGAAAAATTGGAAATAAATACAACAAATTCCCGAGTTTCAACGAAATTCCCGAATTTTTCTCGGTACTTGAAATTCCAGGCTGATTCGCGGTTTTCTCGGTCAGTGGCCACCTTGAGTATATTCTGTATTTTGTGAATTATCTCATTTCAGATTCCCTACAGTTTTATTTATTATGTCACATTTTATTAAGGAAATGAAAACTAGAGTTGATAAAAAATAAAATTAATACTTTTTGATATATTCTAATCTACAACTCTATAACTTGGGAGTAAATAACCCCACAACTTGCTCTATTAAAAATGGTTAGATTATATTAATAAAATAGTATGCATTTTCATTTTCAGCTTTTTAGCAAAAGTCAGTTATCATATATGAAAATGCAGTTATATTTTTTCTCATTTTCCGATGCGATTACTACTATTGTGTAATATATGTACATATACAGGGTTTTGCGATATTAAATTTATTTATCCAAAGCTTATCAATTTAAAATATTGTAAAACCATTGAATTGGCTTGAGTATAGGGTATTCTTGTGTACAATTTAATATCATGTCGAGTTGATTTAATGTTGCCTAAACAACATTTTTTCTAATTTTGTGTATTAAAATAAGTACGTATAGACTATAGAGGTTTGCTGCGTAGATTCGTTATGACGTCCAAAATATTTCTTATACTAAATAATATAGTCAACAACCTGATTCTATTTGAATTGGTCAAATCTCATCACTAATTCAAATTAAGGGGAAAATATGCTTGATAACCATATTATAATTATCGAGGGATTCTTGTAATGCTCTCTATTAAAACAATACCCTTTGATAAGCAATAACTGGGTTGTGTTAACAAGCATTGTGCTACATACAGGAAAATTAATTCCGAACCGGGTAAGTTAAGCGAAGTTATTAAGTTGTCAGCGCTTTTATGAATTGCTCGTTTGATAGATGGGAATATTAGGCAATACCACTTTGTGATATTACGTGCATAATAATGCGACATTAGCGGGACCACTATATAGAATGTCGACGCTACTTTCTACCTCGGAGACTGGATTCTGATAGGTCAGCGTGTCACGCCATTGCGTGATCGTGGAACCCTTTGAAAAAGAGTATGAGTATATGATAATACTTGTTTAAACTATGCCCACTTTAAATATGCATTATATGCCTCATCTGAATATGAAATCATTTTCAGTATGCATGCAATTAATATTCGCATCATACCAACGCGGACTATAATTTCATTCGATGCCCACAATATTTATTAAATTACTCGATTGTATATTTCGTAATTGATTCGTTTCGAATTCTAATGAAGCCACTTTCTCTCACCTTCTTTTTTAAATAATACATTTTTTGTTCATGTAAATAAGATGCAAAGTTGGAGAAATAAAGAATGCACTGGTTGAAAATGAAAATTGTATAGCTTTAAATTCATCATCGTGAATAGAGACACCAGTTTTCTTTATCAGTGCACAGATCAGTTAAATATAAAGACGCTCGTCATGTTCTAGCTGTAATTTTCAGAGTGAGATAATCTTTCTAATTTCACTCGCTGCGAAAATAAACGTTAATTGTGCAAGATTATCTGTCCCGAGTTAAGAGGTGTGACGTGCTGTGAAAGTAATTACATATCGACATGGAAAATCTAATTTGTACTATATTGATTAAACCATAAAGAAGCGATGTCTTTAGAATAATGAAAAGTTCTTCTGACATAATACGGTCTTCACTGTAGATTATTTGTGGATAAAATTTCTGATCACGTTAAAACCCTCATTTTATAAAAGAATGGAGATGTTTTTTTCTGCCAGTGTGGACGATGTGCTAAATGGGTGTAAGTAGTTGGATCACTGAATGAATAAATGAATGAAGCGATCGTGCAAGATCGAGGCTTGGGTGAGCGGATAGTCGATGAATGGATTCTTATTCTTTCGTCAACTATTCTCATCGGCCTGTAACTTGATACAGTGGGAACCGTGTGATTTCCATTCATTCTTTCGCTCATTCACTAGAATGTTGAGGAAGGACCGAAAGGATTATTTCAAGACGCTGAGGGTGCCCCGATCTTAAAGATGCCGACATCTTCCCACAGGATAAAACAAAAATGTAACGCGTAAGTTCTTTCGCAGACATTCCTCGAAAAATTCGCACGAGTCTGCATGTCAAAATTTCAATCGATCGAAGGTACTGTCTAGTATCACGAAATTTTCCGTAAGATTAATCGGGATCAAGTACGGTGAAATTTCCGTAATTCGAACAAACTGCAAATGGGTTAGGTTTATGGTAAATTTCGCAATACCAGACATCATGTCAATGAAAATTGATTCCTAAAGAGAAAATATTCTTTCAAATATGACTTATAGTAGAATTATTTCATATAAATTCGAGGTTGTATAAATTATATATTAAATGTAGTTGAAGTCACGTAAATTTATTTTAACTTACTTTGAATTCAACTATAATATTTGGTGAAATTCTAATTAAATATAAAAGGAATGATCCATGGTTCAGCTAGTAGCATGGGACATGTTCCTGTAAGAAAACTTAATAGCTACGATTGTGAGGGTTCGAATCCCAACACGGGAGAGTAAAGAAGAACGAGCTTTTAAAAATTTTCTCTTTTGATTCATGGATATGTGAATATGTTTTTTCCAATATTGTCTCGTTCTCCATAAGATTCTGATTCAAGTTTGATTATTATACCATTAAGCCATTTCCCTTTCGGGGTAGGCGTGACTTGCTCGGTTGGAGAAGGTTAAATCAATTTTTTTAATTGTGGTCGAGAATGAGAATATTTTTTGAATATAACTCGATAATCTACATACTTCAAAATAGATTTTTTTATATATTAACCATTTTTTTCACGTGAACAAAAAGTAGACGAAAAATATGTTCCTGTGTACTTTCGAGAAACCACAAAACGAGAATAATGTACATCATCGCAATAATTTTCTTATCCATGACATGGAATTCCTTCTCGAGCTATATTTTAACCCTCGGATCGACTTTTTTACCATTTCCCGGTGAAACGAACGTTTCCGTTTCCGGACGGAAAGCAGAGGGTTCTCGAAGGTTTTGCACATTTGTCGTGATTCGATATCCTTGGCTGAAGTATTCTCGATTTCAAAAATCAGGGAAAAAGATTCAGTACTGTGCTTTTTTGGAAAAATTCTCTTCTTAAAAACTGAAAGAAATTATGTATTATTTTTGCTACCAATGTTATTTCGTTAACGTTTGGAGGTTTGTATAATTTTATTAGTTCGAAAATACAAAAAATACCTATAATGCGAGATGAAATTGAACAATTCGAAACTCATGTTCAGTGTAATGGAGGATTAATTTGAGCTCAATAATCGTCTTACTGTCATGCAAGTTTAGACCTATATGGAACTAAGAAGTAAAGAAGACTTGACTTAAATTTAGTTCCAAATAAGTCTGAACTTCGATATTAGTGAAAAATGTCTAAAGAGGGACTTTATTGGCTTGAACGCACATGCAACTGAATTTAAGCCTGAGCTAAACTTAGCCAGTTTTATTGTTAAATACTTTTTTTCTGTTAGGGGTCTTGCCTAAATTACGCAGTTTTTGGGGTGGGTGCAGGGAGAGGGGGGGGGGGAGGGTCAACGATTTTTCTATGCTGTCTTTCATGGAGGGAGGACATGGTCAAAATCATTTCTTGCGTAATATCAGAGTAATCTAGTGCATATTGCAGTACTTGTGCATTAAAATCTTGCTTTTCTCCTCTCGAGAAAATAATCTCGTCATTATGCCAAATATTTGTTAAAATTTCTCATAAGATTTAATAAAAGTCACTGATGAGGGCCACCATTGTGTGCCAAAACGATTGAAATAACTTTATTGTTTTTAATTCACCTGATCCAAAAGCCAACAACGTACACCAACAATTTCTAAAAAAATTATTTTAGAGGGTCAATACAATCCCTCAGTGATTATTGCCTAGTAATATTAGTATTAATATTAACTGTAATAATCATGAGTTCACGGAATAATACGTTAATAATAATAAGTATTTAATTTCACAAGCGTACAATTTTATTATTTCTTTAGGACTTAAAATGTTCCGTAGTCCAACACTTTATTTTTAAAACAAATTCAGTTTTATAAATTAATATTTGAAACGTATTAAAAACGAACTTCAATGTTTATTTAAACTATTACTCGTTAGTCTATAAATTATCAAAAATCCTATTTATTTATCAAAGGCTTCACAGTATTTGTATTTTTGGCTCGAAAGTTCAACAATTTGGTAGAAACTCAACTATTTGGTCAAGAGTTGAACTACTTCGTTACGAAATTATTTTTTTTAGCTAAAGATTCATCCTTTTAGTTAAAATATCATTTCTTTGTTTGAAAATTTTATTATTTTATTAAGAATTCTGTATTTTCTTGATTAAAAATCAATTTTTTCACTGAAAACTTAACTTTTTCACTTCTGGTTGAAAATTGATCGTTTTTAGTTGAAAATTCAATTATTTGATTAAAAACCCTGTATTTTGTTGACAATTCGTCTATGTGATAGAAAATAAATTTTCTTGTTAAAAATGCAACTGTTTGGTTAAAAATTAATCTGTTTTACTTGAGGATTCTAGTATTTTGTTGAAAGTTCGTATTTTTTGGTTAAATTCAATAACTGCTTTTGATTAGAAATACAATCTTTTTTGGCTGAAAACTCATATTTTTGGGTTGGGAATTCATCTCTTTAGTTGAAAATTAACTTTTTTTTATTGAAAATTCAAATTTTCGGTGGAAAATTTGCCTTTTTGGCTTGAAAATACAAGATTTTGGTAGAAAATTGAACTATTTGTAAGACATTTTTTTTCAATTAAAAAATAATTTTTTTAATGAAAATTTAACTATTCCGTTTTGGTTTCAAATTGATCTTTTTTGTTAACAAATATAACTATTTAGTAGAAAACTGATGACAAATGTTGGAAATTCAACTATTTGGTTAAAAATGTATGCTTTTCGTTGTGAATTCGTAATTTTTAGTACAAATTTGATCTTTTGGATTAAAAATTCATATTTTTGGTTGATAATTCAACTGTTTTGTACACGTAGAAAGCTCCTCTTTTTGACTTGAAAATTTGACACTTTAGATGATATTTGTTTTCTTTATTCACTAAAAAATCTTTTTCAATTAAAAATTGAACTGTTGTTGGACATTTGTCTTTCTAATTTGAAAATTTATCTCTCTTGGTGAAAATTTAATCTTTTTTGGTTAAAAATGCAACTGCTTGGTTGAAGAAGAATTCTTTGCGGTTGAGGATTCAACTATTTGGTTGACAATTTGTCTTTTTTTCAATTCAACTGTTTCTAATTTAAAATTATAATCTTCTCTTGGTTAAAATGTCAACTATCACATTATTTGTTGGAACTCATCTTTTTTTATTGAAAATTCTATTTCATGGTTGAAAGTTGAACTACATACTTTGTTATTCATGACAAACAGTAAGATCTGACCCCCCCCCCCTCCCTTCACCCAAATTGCCTTGCCTTGTTTCTGGATGATCCCTACATAAATTGACGAGAAAAACCTGGTCGGTAAAAATTAGGTAATATATGGGAGAGGGAGTCAAAACTTGCGGACCCTCACAATGGAGGGTACCTGGTTCAAAATTTCAGAAAAAAACGTTACGTAATTTATGCACAGCCCCTTAGGTAGTGAGAAGTGTGTTACCATGCACAGAAAAAAAGTCTTGTTTTTTGTACAACTTAATTTAAGCCCGTTATTGAACTTGAAGCTAGATTTAAGGTCATCGTTTATCTCTAATAAAGACCGTAAGCCTAATGTCTGGCTTAAACCAAAACCTCTATCTCTGAACACAAGATTGATTTTCCTAATTTAAAACTTTTTTTCTCTGAGTGATTGCCAGTCAAATGTCAAGGAATTTGAGTGATTTTTTACTGTTTCGAGTTTAAAAAGTAAAAACAACAAATAATCCATGTTTTATATTATTTTTCGCTAGCAGCCACAGGAATGGAGTGCTGATTTACGACTTATTTCTTGAAGTCAGACTTGAGAAGTCGATTAGTCGGGACGCCACCCTGAGAAAGTTTAAAGTTTTAATTGCAGCGAGTATAGAGGGAGGCTATTATTCTTTCTCTCCGCGGTAAAAGCGCGTAACAGCTTCACCGCGGTCCGCGACTGGCCTTCTCTCTTTTTCCCCCTTAATCTTTATCTTGGTTACCACATATATCCGTCCTTGTCTTCTAAGACTCGAACAGATATAATAACAGAGCGCGTCCATCCGCGCTTAAAAGAAACGACCGTTCGTTTCTTTTCGTCCGTCGGTTTGTCCGTCCATCCATGCCCCGTGTCTGGCAGTTTCATATCCACAAGCCAAGTTGGGCCTGAGTGGCCCGATTTTTCATCTCTCTGCCTTTTTTTCTGATACACGTACGTCGTACATGCCCCTTTTTGTTGGTCGCGATCTCATTAATCTTAGGCATAACGCGACGCGAGGCCAGGCCGTATAATTTTTTGGAAAAGCGTCAGGCGCCACCTGGCCGGATGTAGAGATATCCATCTGCCTAAAGAGGCAGATTGCCATGCACTCGATTACACCCCTCGATTACACCACTCGATCCTTCGAAAATGAGGATCCTCTTTTTCTCTCGCGCCCTCGATTATACACTCTAATTAATCAGCCATCTAATACATTATATATTCTTTCCTCTAAAACATGTCTATTTATTATGGGAGAAGCGTTGCAGCTCGCGCACAATTTTAATTGAAATGTCAGCTTCGCACTTTTTACGGCTAGATTTTATCCACCGTCTTTGACACTGCCGGTCTTTAATCATTCCGAAGTTCGTGCATGCAGTATTTGCAGAGTTAATTAAGCAAACGGGAAAAGTTGGATAGTCTCGAAGATGATTCTCTGATAAGCCAATTTGGTTATCTCATTAAAGCTTTTATTGAACCCCTTCACTTAATTAAAAATGTTTCGCACAAAGTTGAACGCCATCTTTTAATTAATGGTTATGAGTTCTGGTACTCGTAATCGAATCGAATCGAAGTAGAAATTGCTTTGAAAATTTATTTTTATTGAGGAGAATTTGTTTCGAATTAATTTCAAAGGGATAATTTATCTGCAACTGAGAAAAAGATATAAGTTTCCTAACAGAAAGTTAATAAATACAATTGAATTTTGTCTCTATGGGTAGTAGATATTTATCCAAGAGAGGAAAGCGAGACATTTTAGTCATCTTTATTTTTTCTACTCTCGTTGGGATTCGAACCCACAACAGTGTGCTCACGCAAGAATGTTACCATCTGAGCCATATTATTTTTATTTCGAATTTAATTTGAACTTAAATTTGAAAAAGATCAAGATTCGCCGTAGACAATCGCCGGAAAATACAAAAAAAAAAGCTACCAATAATCCTAATTTGGAATAATACTGTATTTTTGAACTTTTTTGGACTGTCGGTGCAATGCAGAAGCAACAGATGTTCATACATCTTTCAGGAATGTTCCAATATCCTGAATAGTTTTTAAAATTTTACGTATTTCGCTCAAAAATTGAAAAATCCAGAGATGACAAAAATGGTGAAGTTTTTAAAAATGAACAAGATATCTAAAATATGTTACTACAGACTTATATAATTAAAATTTGACATAAATCGGTTGGATAGATTTGGCTGCAGTGGTGAGCACAGGTGATTTTTTTCTCAATAATGCATCGTTTATCTAAACATTTTGCCTAATATTTGACCTAGAAATCTATGGCTGCATGTTCTCGATATGTATTAAAAAAAAATGCGATGTCTTTATTAACTTAAACCTGTAGCTAATAATATTTTATGTCAAAAAAACGATTTTTCCCTTCTTCCCATCACTAAAATATAAATCATAATCTATCGAACTGATTGGCACCAAATTTTAGGGAGAAATCACTAGCAAAAGATTTTTGATACATCCTGCAGGAATTGTCGATATCTTGAATAGTTTTCAAAATTTTACGTATTACGTATTTTCAAAACATATATTAAATTAAATTAAAAGTTTAAGATTTTCACATATTATTTCTTATTATGTTTTATATGACTAATGTCTTACAATTGACCTTTTATATGTAAATAAATATTTGTAAATATAATAAGTATAGAAATAAGTATATAAGATAAAACATTATTTGATTTATTATTATAGATGAAGTGCTAGATTGGTTTTCAGTAAACTCTTCGGCAATTCAGTAATTAATTATAAATATTATAATCACAAAAATATTACTGTACCTCCCATCGGTGCACTTTGGAAACAAATTCATTGAATGAAGCAAATGATTGACAATGATTTTTTCATCAACAAGATCATATTAACTGTTAAATATAAAATTAATTAAATAAGTAAGTATACCATTAAGATATTTCTCTTTCAGGGTAGGCGTGATACTACCCGATTCGGATAGTGTTTCTAGGTGGATAGTGTTTCTTGTAGTAAATAACTACAAGTGTGGACTCACCACACCCACGATGGGCCAACAGCACGCAGTATTCTCGAATGGTCACCCATCCAACTACTAACCGCACCCAACGCTGCTTAACTTCAGTGATCTGACGAGAACTGGTTTTTTCAGCGTGGTATAGCCGTATAAAATTCAATTAATTTGACGAAAAACCAATCTAAATATAAAATAAACAATTAAAATATGTACTAAATTTTTGTATACTTCAGTTTTACTTAGGTACGACTCTTATTATTGATGAAAAAGAGGAATATGATTTATTCTTCAATCATTGTTCCATTATGATGAAGTAAAAAGGTTCATCTATTGGAGGTATCAGTTAACTTGGCTGAACCTAGCCACCCTTTCAATTGGATAATGGTACAATTAACTTAAATTCAAGAATAAATCAATTAATTGAATTTAGTAAATCAGTAATTTGAGTAAAATTAAATAAATTGACCTTATTTTTAGAAAATTACATAAAACATGAAATCCCACCAAAAACATCTACTATGCAAAAAATCTGACAAGTAAAACTACATGAATTTCTGAAATCAAAGTTGAACAAGTAATTAGGAAAAAAATATTCATAATAAAATATATTAAGAAAATTTTTTTCATAAAGAACCCTATAGAAAATTTTCAAATAAATTTGAAAAAGCCATTGTAGTCATTATAAAATTTGGCGGGATTAAATGTGTTTTTCTGGGCATGGGAGATTTATGGTATAATACCGCCAAGTTTTAAAAAGAGTGAAATATCTTTTTAAAATTCATTACAAAATTTTCTATATGTTTCTTTCTAAAAAAAAGTTTCTCAACATATTTTGTTATGAATATTTTTTTCTTAATTACTTGGCTATGGGATACTTTTCCTTCTTAAATTCGATCTAAAGTTCAAAAGCTCTAAAAAATCCAGGAACATTCTAAGTGAATAGTTTGATTTTGAAGTACTTTAATTATCCATGGAAGGGAAGCGAGATATTTCACAATCATCTTTATTGTTCGTACCTTTGTCGGGATTCGAACCCACAAGAGTGTACTCATTTCAATATAAACCTAGAACGTTACCATATGAACAACATTACTCCATTTTTATTTTTAATTATAATTTTATTTGTCTAAGAACCTAAGATATGAATATGATTCACTATTTATAAAAAAAAATTTGTTTGTAGAATCTCATTATGACTTTAATGAGAGAGGAAAGAAAAATATAAAAATCAGCAGGTGTCCCAAAATTATGCGACAAACGTCAAGTGGGTGATGACACCAGTTTTAGAAATTGTAACGTGTAACCCATCGTCAGACGTGACCGCGGGCGTTCGATGAATGCGACCATCGTGCAGGCAACCAACAGTGGCAGTGGCTTTTCTGGTTTGGTTCGCATTACGGGTTACTCTGGCAGGGTAATGACGATGATTCCAACGTCGGGTGGGTCATCATCTCGTCACTAAGTCACCTGCGGCCAAATCGTAGAGGCCGACGACGCACGCACACATCCGTGACCCCCGAAAATCCAAAGAGGGAAGTACGGTTTATGGACTTATCAATCATTTGGTAGCCCCGTCCGAGGGACTCTGGTGCTTTCTTACCGATGTAGCCTGTTATTAGCAACGATTAAAAGATTCCTTCGGCAGGCGTACGACGTCTCTGTTTTTCTTTTTTCTGACAATGTGCGTTTCCTTAATTCATTTCATTGCCAAGATTTACGACCATACCCGCGATTATTGAACTCTGCTTTTTATTTGTATCTTTTTATTTTCACAAAAGACATTACTTCATCACACTTTTCGAAAATATTTATTGGTGAAGTCGAAAATGGTGTGAAGCAATAGTCGACGTTTATTCAATTCCGAATTGACAGACATATATACTGTTAGAATTTTATAACTGATGGTAATGGTATCCCAATCTTTTTTCTGAAAATGCAGTCATTTCTGACATACTTCTGAAAAGGGGTATACTTCCGAAAAGGTCACCCAAGAATATTGACATGATACTTGGCCTAGGGGTTTCTTCTGCATCCCAGTCAAAAGTACCATAAAGATTTTTGACGCAGATTAATATAAATTAAGTTAGTAACATTTATTATATTTTTTTAATCTCGAAAAATATTGATCTGAGTCTTCAACATAATATAGTTCGATCCATTTCAAACAAATTATAATAAAAGAAAAGACATTGCATATTTTATTTTACTTTGTAATCACAATATTAATATAACAATTGGCAGAATTGTAATAAAAAATATAGAAAGTCATTTTTTGTTTTCTTCGAAAAATATAATTTTAAAGGAAGAGAGTAAATGAAGAAAATATGCGCTTCAATGATAACTACAATTTTTATCGATACAAATTTTGTCGCAGGTCAATACTTTTCAAGATTTTGTCAAAAAAAAAAGGATTGAAAAAAAACTAATAACGTAATTTCTATTAACCTGCGCTAAAAATCCTTTCAGGACTTTGAACTGGGATGCAAAAGGAACCAGGTTTCAACCAAGATGCCAAATATCCAGTCAATATTCTTGGGTGACCTTTTTGGAAGTATTTCAGCGATTGAAAATTACTGTGTTATTTTTAATTTGAATACTTCAAGATAGAATAAAGTAAACAAAGGCTATAAACTTAAAGCCTATGTGAACTAAAAAATTGATGAAATAAATATGTTCAAAATTACACAATTAAATCCGAGAAAGTTACAGATTTAAAGTGTTTAAATTGAAAATTATACAATTTTAAACTAAAGTTTATATTCTTCATTTTCAAAAATTTCAATGCAATATTCAAAATGAAGCAATTTCAAATAGAATCACACAAAATGAAACACGGTATAATGCTTACTGTAGAATTCATAAGTGGAATATACAAAATGTTCGAAATGGATAATTGACAAATTTTATGTTTTGAAAACTGCTGCATTTAAAGTATAGGTCTTTAAAAATTGAAATATATATCATGAAAAAGGTTTTAAACTAAATATAGACTAAATATTGGGATCGTAAATATTCTATTGATTTTACATTCAGCAAACAATACTGCCGTCCAAGGTAAGAAGATACGTAAGTGACTTTGCGGTTTAGTGTTATTCTTTTATATCTGGCAATGCAAAAATCCACCTGAACGACAATGTCACTTATGTATCTTTTTAATTTGGATGGCAGAATAATGGTATTAAAAAAAGAAAAACCCTTTTGTTCCGACTTCATCCAGACAATTGTATTGGTAATTTCATATGAATTAAGTTTCGGAATCAGACCGATTCCCTCATTAGATAGTCTATTGATAAAATATAAGTAATTATAAATTATAGGTTATATAAAATAGGAACGGAATTGAATTAAAAGAGAATAAAGAAAAGTCGATATAGGGATATATTCAAGGTAGAGGATGTAAGAATTTCAAACTATAAATAGTTTAACCTTTACGTTGACAAAGTATATAAGTTAGAATTTATAATCTGGCATTAAAAATAGTACGCTTTAAAACAGAAATGTTGAAAATCGCCGTCCATAATATTATTGATGTGTCCACTTGAATACATGGAATTGTTTAAGGTTCTTGTTAGACCACTGAAGTTAATTGTTGCCTCTGTTATACTCGGACGGGAGCTATCGTGCTAAATTTTAATTGAATAAAAAATCCCGAGACTCTTTCTTTGATTTGAATTTTACAATATCTCATAGAATTCGCGCTGTTGGAATGCTCGACGGTGACTCCACGACTTACAACACTTACAATACACGTATTGCAGTTTCGTCATTCCAATACCGTGTTTGAAATTTTACCTTACGTTTGCATTGTAGAAGTCTTGTAGAATCCCAAACATTTGTAATAGTGTACTATTGTATAATACAATATAATTATTATGTATTTATTTATTATTAATTCATGTTTGGCGAAGGTTTAGATGCTAATTGAGTTTCTGCAGTCATTTCTCGTATATTTTTGGTCGCTGAATCGAAATCTAGCAACACCATTTTTTTTATGTCATGTGGTTTTTGAAGATTTTGGGCTCAGAATTTGGCATAAACCCCCAGTTTTTTGTCCAATTTCGAGCTTATTATAAATTAGAACACATTTAATTTGAAGGAAAAATGGTTAATTTGGTTGAAAATAAATAATATTTTTGTTCTTTGAACTCGAGTCGGATAATTTCCTTAAAAGAACTGGAATGACAGAAAAACTTATTTGCAATCAGAATTTACGAAAAACGACGGGACTCAATTCGCATCTAAAGTATCGACCATAATTGAAGCGAGGAAAGCTAAACGATTCTAAGTTCAATCAACCTAATTTTACAGGAGAAGCAAAAAAACATTCTAGAGGAACAATTTACAACCAACTTAGTCAATTATTTTTTTCTGTATAGGTGGATGGATCAGTTTAATATCCATTGTTTGAAAAATAGCGCTACATGTGTATGTAATAATCTAATGAACATGGCGATGGACTTCGCACCGTTTAGCTTACCCTGATATTATAGATAAAAATACTGCATAAATCGTCAGGAAAATCATCTGAAATAAATATTTCAATTTTCTTTATAAACGAATACCACTATTTAACAGGAAAGGGAAAATTTGTAGAATCAGTGCAACAATTTTTTATTTTTAGAATAATATTTCCTATTATTAAATACTTATCACAATCCTATAATGACTGTAGAATTGTTAAAAAAATGGAATATTTTTGTATAATTCATTCATTTAGTTTGAATTATTTGAAATTTGAAAATATTCAAATACATTTAAATACTGAATTTTAGGGCAAAAATCTTCAAAATCTTAGTTTTATTCACTGAAATAGGTGTAAAAAAGCGAGAAAGTATGATTTTGGAAGAAAACTTAATTTTTTTCGAAAAGTGGACTCACCGTTTAGCTTTCCTTGCTTGAATTTATGCTCATACATGAGATAAAAACGTTGAAATATTGAAAATCCGCAAATTTTAAAGGTGTCATTGTGTTAAATTAACAAATTGTAATTATGATAATTTAGATTAGTGCAAATTGAAGCATTTTAAATTGCACGATTTTGGATACCTAAACTAGTGATTCATTAAAAAAATTAACCCCCTGGATCGATTTATGTCACTGGTGAAAAAATAATATTAAAAAAAATTCTTCAACTTTTCGCAATAAGATCTCTACCGGATTAAGGATCGAATGAGTCTATTCTTTTTCTCCGATTGTGGCTTCTTGGATTCAAGAAGCCATTCTTCAGATCAAATGAACCTAAGTTCTACGCGAAAGATTTTCAATGCATTTGAAGGTTAGGTCTGACTGTCCTACTGAAATCATTCCAGTAAAAAGGCGGGAAATTCAAATTAATGTTTACAAATGATGTTTTTGACAACATTTCCTCTAAGTAAATATAAAATGAAATTGAGCTAGTAGAATATTTCTTAGTATTCTACACCTTTTGATTTTTGATATTCTTTACAAAATGAAGATTGGGTACCAATATGGCGTCTCTGGGTCTTTAACCAGTACGTTTGGCTGGAAGGTGGGCCGCGTTGCAAGTTGAAGGTGATATATGCGTCGTTCGTGCTTTGTGGTAGGAGAGAGGCGCGCCGCCATAGTGGGGAGTTTAAAATATCGCGTGGGTGTGAAATAAAATGGTGGTCCCGCAACGGCTTCGAAGTGGTGTTTAATAAAAAGCAATCCTCTCCCCCGTAACTCTAACAAGAGTGTGAATCTCTCGAAAAATTAAACTGCCACCCGCTGCGAAACTTTTTCTCTCGTAACAAACGACCACCACGAAAATTGCACCAATATGTTCCGTAAATGTAATTCAGAAAATATGCAACATTTTGATGAAATAATTCCTGGAATAATTATTGCATATCCTGTGCAATTTGCTTGCAATTAATATGCAATTAACCTTAGGAGTGAAGCTCTTAAATTTCTCAAGAACTTAAATTTGCAACCCCATTAAAAGGTTGCAAGTCCGAAGTCTTCATTATCTTTAGAAGAGATAATAATTTATTTTCTCTTTTATTTAGAGCGAATCGAAATCGCATCAGTCGATTAAAAGAAGGAGCAACATGAAAAACAAAATCAAGAGACTAATATTGTTCGAGCCTGCGTGGAGGTTTTTCAAAGACTCTGGCGAACGGCGGCGTACTTCCATTTGCCACCCTTTTCCCCCCTCGGGCCCGTGATCTTCACGCGTAAAAACGAACACACAAGGAAAGCTTCCACATATGGTAAGGCCCCTGAGTATTTTCTCGTAGGTGGGTGAGTGTCGATGTAAGAGAAACATGAATGTACTCGCATTTGCTCGACGTGTATAGGAACGAGGTATACGCGGGGGACGGCGGTCTTCGAACCCGGTAATTAAATAGCTGAACCCTGCAATTAGGGCCACTAAATCGTGACGGGCCCTGGACCCAGCGAGCGAAGGGCCCGCCAGACAGAAAAAAAACGTCTCGAAACGTTGCTTCAGCTCTTTCTCGGTCTCTCTAGGCCGGTTTGCGAATCGGGCCCTCTTTTTCTATCCCACGGACCCAAAATTTGCAGGATTTGGGACCGCGCTATCGCGGGGGTGGCTTCGTAATATGTGGGAACCTGATAGAACACAGGCATAGGCTGCATTAGGCAAGATGTGCCTAACGTTACCAGAATGCGAGGCTAACTTTGCTGGGAAAGAGAAGAAGTATTTAGATTTTTTGGGCCCGAGGAGTCGAAGAGGTGATTCGTGCCCCTGACCTGGCGAGACGAAAATCGACCTTGTACTTCCGTAAAATGGGAATGCTAATTTCTCAAGTGAGGATTTACGAGCGAGGGTAAAGAGGCTGTAAAAATATGGTATATATTTTGGAAGAATTAAAAGGGGAATTAGGAATACTTGTGTTAAATTTGACTAATTACAGGAGGCAACAAATTATTTTTAAAATAACAGAAGTATAATAAGTTATAATTTAAATTTCTGTAGTCTGAATGTCAGGAGACTTGAGTTTTAGTTTCAAGTATAACAGTTGGACTGACCAGGCTGCGTGTAGTAATAGTCTTCATACTCACGCAAAACCCCTGAGGAAAGAAATGTGCACAAAACGCACTTACCTGCAACAGAAAAGAAAATAACTCTATTAGCCTCTTATTATTTTATGCATAACTTATTATAAATTAGAGTAATTATTACAATAAAGAATAGAGACGATAAGGGGCAATTCAAAAACTACATCATGCTATTTTGAAAACTTTTTCCATCCCTCCTCTTCTTCGTCACAAATCATCACATAAAGCTTGAACCCCCCAGCGTGACGTCACAAATAGCATTTGTGACGTCAAATACGAACACCCCATCCCCTTTCAAGTCAAAACTTTTCCTTCGATTGCATTTAATGAGCGCCTAAAATAAAACACAAAAAATACAAACATATTTAAACAAAATTCAAAGCCCAAGCAAAATTAATTAGAAAACAAACAGTTGCAATTACAACCAAGTAGTTGAACTGTAAAAAATAAAGAATTTTAAACAAAGTAGTTTAATTTTTAACCAAGTATTTGAATTTTCAACATAAAAAGATGAATTTTCAAATTAAAAAGTTAAACTTCAACCACAGACAGTTGAATTTGAAAAAAAAAATAAATCTTTGTGCCAAAAAAATGATTTTTTAAAAATATAGTTGGATTTTTAACCAAGAACGATGAATTTTCAACCTGAGTGGACGAAGTTTCTATGAAAAAATTTCAACAAAAAAAGTTCAGTTACATTCACAACTAAATAATTGAACTTTTAATCGAAAGGGGCGATTTTCAACAATATAGTTGGATTTTCAACCATATAATTGAATTTTCAACCTATTCAGACGAGAATTCAACAATTAAGTTAAAGATTACTTCTCAACAAAAAAATAAAATAGCTGATATTTTAACCAAAATAATTAAACAAAAAAAATGAATTTTCAAAGAAAAATGTAATAGTTGATATTTCAACTAAAAAGTATTTTAATTTTAAATAAAAAACATTTGAATTCAGCCAGGAAAGACGATTTTTCAACAGAATAGTTAAATAACCAACCAAAACAGATTAGTTTTCAACCAAATAGTTGTACTTAAAAAAAAAAATTCTACCAAAAGAGATGAATTTTCTACCTGAAAACAGGAATTTTCAACGAAAAAGTTCATTTTCAACCAAATAATAGTCGCATTTTCTACTCAAATAATATCATTTTCAACTCAAAAATACGAACTTTAAACAAAACATTTGAACTCTCAACTCGAAAAAATGAATTTTCAAACAAAAAGTTAATTTTCAACCAAATAGTTAAATTTGAAAATAAAAAGGATCAAATTTAAACCAAAAATGGAATAATTAAATTTGCAGTTCAAAAAATTGATTTTCAACTAATAAGATGAATTTTTAACAAAGTAGTTCAACTTTCAACCAAGTAGGTTGAATTTTCAACCAAGAAAATTACATTTACATAAAAGCGACGAATTTATAGAAAATACGTCAATGTTCAATCAAATAGTTCAATTTTTCTCTAAAATACGCCAATTTTTAACCAACTAGTTGAAATTTCATCTCAAAATGATCAATTTTCAACAAAACTGAAATAGTTGAATTAGCAGTTACAAAAATTTATTTTCAACAAAATCGTTAAATTTTAATCCAAAAATGAAATAATTAAGTTTTCAGTTTAAAAAAATTAATTTTCAACAAAAAATACTAATTTTCAATAAAATAGTGAAATGTTACACCAATAAAATAAATTTTTAACCAAGTAGTTCAACTTTCATCCAAGTAATTGAATTTTCAACGAAAAAGATGAATTCTTAATAAAAAATTGAATAGTTTAATTTTCAACTTAAAACAATCAATTTTCAGCCAAAAATTGATAAGTTACATTTTTAGTTGAAAACAAAATAATTTTCAACTAAATAAATTGAATTTAAAAAAAGTTAAATATTTAACCAAATAGTAGAACTTTTAACAAAAAGAGATGAATTCTGAACCACAAATACAATAGTAGATTTTTCAATTAAAAGGAATGAACGTTTAATGAAAAATAGTTGGATTTTCTTATCGGGTTCTACTAATTCAGTTCGCATTTAAGCCAAAGAACGAGAAAAAGGGAAAGTTTTTTAAAAACAGGGGAAAAACAAGAATAAAAAAAAATGGGAAAAGAGGAGAATAGGAGGAAGAGTGTGAAGTCTTTATTCAGATGCTTTACTTGTAAAAAATAAGATCACTAATTTTCATTGTGCCAAGCTATGTAAAAAATCGTCACGAACCCCCCCCCCCCCATCACCCAACTTTGGCAGTGTGACGTAGTTTTTGATCGGCCCCTAACTAAAATACTTTATTGATTCACGTTTTCAAATATAAAACAATCTACTTATCCTGAAAGTTGCTAGTTCAGAAGCTCTAAAACCGACCACTCTATGTTTATTCTAATTTAGGGAATATTGGGAAACTAGGCGCACCAAATAGGGTGTAAACGGGCACCGGTCGAAACTCGGAAGACGAGCAGGGTGGTGAGTCTGTGGAGGGTACGATTGGAGATAATGGTAACAAACAGTCTTCCTTCCTGTACAGAACGTCGGGGTCTTCGGGTCGGCGTCAGAGTCCGATGCACCGTGATTTCCGTATGCAAAATTGAGCGTGCACACGCACAAAGGGTCCCGCGAGATGGATGGCCGAGCATCACGCTCCGAGCCGTATTAAAATATCAGCCCCTTCCCGCTCCTCTTTTCACCCCCTCCTCATGTGCTTGCATTAAATCATCCTCCCACCAGTCCTCCGGCTATCTTCGAGACCTATCGGTGGACCGAGAAAGATACTGTACTTTTTCGCCCAGGGCTAAATTGTACTGCGTATCACGAATCGATATCGACATTCTATACCAGCGAGATCAAGACAGACAAAAATTCCAGAGAACAATGAGCCATTTCTTTCATGCCTGATTTTTCCTTCGTTAATTTTATTCAGTTCTAAGAGAGCAATAAGTTATCGGTAAAATAATATTTGTTATTAATAAGTTGTGGATAAATATTTTTGAAGCAAAATTCATATTACTGGATATGAAGGGTGAAAAGGCAAAAGGAGGTTACTGACAATTTTCCGAAAATAGGTTTTTTTGCTAGAAAATTCTCAAAAATTCAAATACACATCGTGTTAAAAGGAGTTGATAGAAATCTTATTTTTTATGAAGTTACATTTTCATATCCATTAAAAATAAAAACTTTTTGTGATCAAACTATTTTTTATGATATTCACGAAAGACATATATTTCAATATCTTCATGGTTCAACCACAAAAATGTTAATTTTATTATTTATCACTGCCTAAAAGCGAAAAATTGTCTGTCACACTGTGACACTGTTTCATTAAATATTGATTTTCTCGGAACTGAATAACTTTTTTCGATACAACTTTTTTTCTCTGTATTCATCAACTCAATACCTCGGGGAGGTATCACCATTGAAAAAATTAAAATGATAACTTTTGGCACGATTTTAAGACACTCTTTAGAACCCATGCAAATTTAACCCTAAAACTAAAACTTAATTTTCTCGGAACTGAATGATTTTTTTCATCGAAGTTTTTTCCCCTGTATAACTCAACATCTCGGGGACAGATCGTCAGTTTATTTTTTAATTAAGTATTTAATTTCTTATCGCTGTCTTTATTTAACTCGGACAGGATAAAAAAAGTGTCAACCCGAGATGATTACATTTGGTCAATATTTTCTCATAACTGGAATCTTGTTTTCAATCAAACTTTTTTGTTGTCGATTAAGAAATACTTCAACTCGGAAGCATTTTTTTTAAATTGCGATTTCTAATTTACACAACGTTTTTTCACTCTCTTGCACAATTGCCATTTTGTCAGTTACCTCCTTCTGTCTTTCTACCCTTCATTTGTGGAAGACTTTTTGGAATTTATTGGCACTATATTAGCCGAAGGAGGCAATTATCTTTTTATTGCAAAAATGTGTTGCAAACTGTAGAGATTTGAGTTTTTAACGGATCTTTAAGTTTCGGCACTCACAGAGACCGAAAATCGTAAAATTTTGCCCGTGGCTGTGTGTCTACCTGTATGTATGCCTGTTTGCGGTTACTTGAATGTTGTAGCTACGCTAACTTTTGAAACATTTAACACATCAAATCAACCCTAGATGCACTTTTTAAGGTCTCAAAATGCAATTCCAACTAAAATTTAGAAATTTGGAGCATTTTCAAAACATAAAATCCAATTTTCTTAAAGTTGTTAATACTTTTTTTTACCCTATTCAATTTGGTTTAGTAAATATCTAACATAAGTTTATAATTGAGAAATGTTTACTATTCCTTTAAGGCTTGTGATTATTTTGGGAGCTTGTCCCTGGCGCTATTCCGCGCTCGAGACCTTGCGATCGTGATCGGGAAGAGGCAGTGTTATTCTTGTGGTGGCTCGCTCAGCTGGGCAGTGTCCAGCTTTCTCTTATCAGTTCCATTCCGACTTTTAATTTTCTATTACTACGGACCAGATTTAAATTTAAATTAAATTTTTAAAAATTACGAAACTTCATATGTGATCTGGTTTTCAAGATTTCCAAATAATTTCGCATACACGTAAACCACCAATATTGCTATAAAATTTCTCGGGTAAATCGATTCAATCCCCCGACAATCTAATCAGATTATTATGCTTCCATCTGTACTTTGCATACTTTTGATTTGAGAAACAACCGACGATTTTGTTAATCAGCAAAAAAAATTATAATAACATAATAATGGTTTATTCTGACAGTCCAAACTAAAGAAATTTCATTATAAAAACTTCGAACGTGACTTTTTTCTAACTGAAAATGCAAAATTGGCACTATCCAAAAATGTATTGAAAATTTAAAATCCTATTTTTTTAAAATTAAAAGTATAAAATAGATATAAATTAAAATTGTTGCATAATTTAAAAATATTTGATGAAATAAAAAGTTGTTGCAAAACTATTTATTAATTTAAATATATTGAAACTCTGTCAAAAAAATGGTCAAAATTTGAAAATATTGGAACTAATCCTATAAAAAAATATCATTTTCTTAAATATTTAGAAACAACAGAGAATTTTATTTGTTTAATGTACGTAGAATATTTGAGTGTAAATTATATTTAAGAATAAAACAAGACATTATTGTTCATAATGGATATAAGAGGACGTAATTTCGTTAAGTTTATTGAATTGTGGCGTATGAAGAAATTGTTGCATTATAAAACATTTTAATAACAATCCTGTAAATACAATATCCTTCAAGTATTCTGAGAAATCAAGATATTACCTTAATAGGAACGTAAGTTCTATTATTTCGGTATTACGATCAAATTGAATAAAAAAGACTAGGATTATTCCGAGTCAACACTTTAATTATAAAAAAGTTACAATCTTGCAACGTCTCGACCTCAATCTGTCGGTCATCCTCAGGCAAATTATACCTAATAAAATTTTTATAAAATTCTTTTAGCTGATTAAAAAAATGACAATGTTATAGAACCAATTATAAATAATAAATTCAATTTACCTACAAAAAAAAACAATTTTGGATTCAAAATTGTGATCCGATGAAAAAATTGAAACGGTTACCAAAATTTTAATTGGCGAAAACCTCAAAAAAACAAAAGAGGCTTTCAATATTTATAAAGTTACATTTTTTTAATTTTAAGAGCGAACCCGCAATAGTCAAACGACGGACGAAGTAATAGTGACAGGAAAGAAGACGTGAGTTATGTTAGAAATATAGTACAAAGTTTCTCATATAGGGAATTCAACTACAATGAAAGTAGCGCGCCAAGGCATCAGGAATTTGAAAATTCAATTTATTATATTGTTGTAACATTTATTTATATGAAGTATTTCTGTTTTTAAATTTATGGAATAATTCTTGAACTTATTTATGAAAATCGATTCTAAAATTCTTTCTTTTATAATAAGTGTTATTTTATTTAGCTAAAATCTTTATATTATCGAAATTAAAATCAAAAAGGTGGTCAAAATTCCAAGAGTGTTGTGACAAACCTGTGTTTAAATTGCCAATTCTGCAATCTCTTTTATGTTCGGTTATTCTAGTTTTTAACCTTCTTCCAGTTTCGCCAATGTACATTTTTATTACAACCTTTGCATTTTATTAAATAAACTACGTTTGATAAATTTTAAATTTTTTCTGAACCTTTCTTATTTATACGACAATTTTCCAATTTATGATTATTTCTAAAATATACGTTAATGTTTAATTTTTTCAAGGCACTTTTTAATCTCTCTGATAAACCTTGTACGTATAGGCAACGAAACACGTAGATTCGTTTTTTTTTTTGTAATTATCTGACCATTTATTATGTTTACTGGAACTATTGTAAATTTCATTAATTCTTTCTTTAATAACACTTTCTATTAAAGGTAGTGGATAATTGTTTTGCTGTAATGTAATTTTCAATTGATCTAAATTTTCTTTCCTGAACGTGAAATCACTTAGTTTTATACATCGATCCATTAATCCCTTAATTAATCCAACTTTTGGGTTAAATTGATGGTGTGAGTTATAATTTAAATATTGCCCTGACCATGAAGATTTTTTGTACCAATTGGTAATTAAAGCTCCATTTTCTGTTTTTATGATTGACATATCTAAATAATTTAAGGTGTTATTATTTTCCAATTCAAATGTAAATTGTAAAGATTCTTCGATACTATTAAATGTATTGATTAATTCTTGAATTTTATCAGTAGGAACTATTGTAAATATATTATAATTAGAGTGTTGACTCGGAATAATCCTAGTCTTTTTTTATTCAATTTGATCGTAAGACCGAAATAATAGAACTTACGTTCCTATTAAGGTAACAATTGAATCAATCGAAGAAAGTTTTTCACTTCTTAAAAATTGTTTTAGGAAGTTGTTTGCTTTTATCAAATCAAGATATGTTCTAATTCCGGTGTTTTATAAAATACATTGTACATTTGATCAAGGTTAAAAATTTTCAATACACTAGATTAGATTAGATCTTCTATTCCATGTATACCCTTTTCACGTTTTTTCACATTTAAAATCCCCCTCCCAAAGGAGATCGTGAAACATTAAACCCGTTAGCTCACATCTCTTTCTAAATCCCCAATTACCTCAACTCTCATAATAAGCCTTCAAGAAACTTAATCCTCTGTTAAATTTCTAAAATCCCCTGCAGTCTGCAGCCGGATTCTTATTAGAAGCGCTCGCACTTGTCTGAACATTTGGTCAGAGGAGTGGAAAACCGCAGAAAATCAAAACTCGATTCAAAGAATAAAATATAGAAGATAGCTTTTTCATCCAAGGTGATTCCTTCTTAAACGCGTATACTGAGAGTCAGAACGTGTTCTAGGTTAGGGGTGTAGATTGAGGCTGGCAGACAATTTAATTTTCTAATTATCGTAACGCGGCCTTATCGGGATGGTGGTTATCTTCTGGTGGCATCTACGAGAAGGGTCCTCCCCGCGTATATAAAAGCTAATGGATCCTCGCAAGCGAGGCTCGACTCAATCTCAACTAATATCCGATGTTTTATGGCAAGCATATACCAGACGGGCGAATCGGTTAGCTCGGTAGGTAGTAGGTATCTGCGCACTACACTGCGGTGAATTAATTGATTACTCTACGTACCACGTACAACAGATATTGACTCTTACCAGGGAAACGAGAAGTCAAGAGGGGCTCTGAGCACATTGAGAGGAGGGGGCGCACCAAGAACATAACCTCAAATGGTTATAACACCGATGGACTGCGGTCGCGCTCCGCGAATGGGCACCTGTATTGGCGCGATTCCGATCAAGACAAACTGGTTTGCGCCTTGTCTTATACCATCTTCAACATTTATAAAAAAAACTAAACAAATAAAAAAAGAGAAATAAAAGGAAATGTATTGTTACAAAGCGAATGACGGTACATATAGTGGATAACTGTTGATAAAAATATTGAATACTGTCAAGAATATTTTTACTGTTTGTAAAATATTTTCAGCATCTCAAAAAATGACTAATAGGACTTGCCGAGTAGTGAGACGAAAGGAAAGTGGTTTCCTGCTGAGAATGCATGCTGAGACTTAACCTAGACGGCACACCTCCGCGCTATTGTAAGTCCGCGGGAGGTTAAATCTCTACAAATAGGCTGCTAATGTACGAATGTTCACGTAGGTGCTAAACGGACATATCATTGACAAACGATATCTCAACCCCTCTGTGTGGTCCGATGCAAGGATAATATATACAAAAATATATCTAGAAAAATTCCTACAAAGCCCTAGGAGTTTCATTTTCAATAAAATATTCTTGACCAAAGCAAATACAAAAAACCACCATCAGTCAAAGTTTCTAGGACTAAAAAAATCAGAGGAATAAAGTTTGTGATCCTATATGTGCAGCTTGAACTCCCTGGGCAGATGGTTGGATCGCGGTTGCAGCGTGGTTATCGTGTTAACCTTTTGCCTCGATTCGCGGAGAGAAGACCGAGACTGCGAGGCTGAGGTGTGAAACCACTCGAAAGCAAAGAGCCCAGAAATTGCGTGCCATTATCCGGTAATACCCTGGCAAAATCGCTGTACTTCAAGACTCGTCGATAACGATTCGAAGAATGTTTCTTTTGTGCTCTTTTTTCTATCGCGCACGCCTTGTACACCGTACACATTACTCTTTTTTATTTTTTATTCATCGACCAAATCGATTCTTCGTAAGCAGTAGGTATAGCGATTCCCGGAAGAGGATTATTCATCGAAATTGAAATGGTCTTTTGGGAAGCAAAACGAGGACGTTAAAGAACTATAAGCAATAAATAAAATGGGATAAATATATAGGAACTAAGAATAGTAGAAAGTTTCTGCAACAGAGTGCGCGGGCTTCGTAAGAAATAGTTCAAAGTTTAGTCAAAAAATGCCAGTTTCAAAAAATGACTTGAGGGCCGTTCAAAAACTACTTCAAACTCCTAGGGGGTAGAGAGGATAACGCAGAATGTGTCATCATCACACATGGAGAATATTAATGTGAACAGAAATTTTTTGAAATAATTGAAAAAATGAAAATTAGTGATTTTATTTTACAAGTGAAGCATCTACATTCCCGTCTTTTCCTCTTTTTTAAATAATTTATTTTTTCTCCTTTATTCGCGTTATTTGCCTTAATTGCGAACTGAATTAATAGAACCCAACAATAGAATTCAACTGTTTTTTTTTAAAGTTAATTCTTTTTAATTGAAAAGTCTAGATACTTATACTTTTGGTTTTAGTAGTTTTAGAATTCATCTCTTTTGGTTGAAAATTCTACAATGTGGTTGAAGATTTAACTATTTTGCTGAAAATGTATGGATTTGGTTGTAAATTCGTCTTTTTTGGTAGAAAACTAGTCTTCTTGACTGAAATTCAACTGCTTGGTTGAAAGTTGAACTAATTTGTTAAAAATGCATTTTATTAGTTCAAGAATGTAACTGTTTTGTTGAAAACTCTATTATTTTGGTAGAAAATTCGACTATTTGGTAGAAAATTAACTTTTTGACTGAAAATTCAAATTTTTAGGTTGACAATTTTACTGTTTAGTAGACAATTCGCATTTGTAGCTTAAAAATTCAACAATTGGGTTCAAATTTGTTTTCTCTCTTGACTGAAACATCTTTTTTGGTTAAAATATCAACTGTTACATTTTTCGCTGAGAATTCATCTATATTGGTTAAATTCGACTGTTTTTTATTTAAAATTAAAATCTCTTTTTTGGCTGAAATATCAACTATTATATTTTTCGTTGAGAATTAATCTTTTTTGATTGAAAATTCAACTACTTGCTTGAAATTTGGACTTCTTTGTTGAAATTTTTGTTGTTGAAGATCATCATTTAAATTGAAAATTTAATTATTTTATTGAAGATTTAATTATTTTGTCATAAATTCAACTGTTTTGTTGAAAATGTGTCTTCTCGCTTAGAAATTCAATTTCTTGGTTGTAAATACAACTGTTTTGTTGATTAGTAATTTTTGATTTGAAAATTCAACCATTTCAGAAGTTATCTTTTCTTTCTAAAATTCAACCGTTTTGTTGAAAATTCGTCTTTTTGGAGAGAGTAGATTGAAAATTCAGCTATTTGGTAAAAAATATAATATATTTCAGCTTCAAATCTTAAGCGTTTTGCATGGAATTCAATATATGGTATCTATACATTATTTCTACTTAAAAGAATTTATTTCCCTATTATTCCCCTTTTTACGTGAAAAATCACCCTATTTCCCCTGTTTCGAGAGGATTTTGGGCGGCCAAGTCTGTTTTATTATAGGCGTTTATCAAATTAAATAGAAGAAGAAATTTTGACTTGAAAGTGGGAGGGGGTTGTATTTGTGACGTCATCCAGGGAGGGGGGGGGGGTCAGACAATTTATTATTTTGGGTTCATTTTCAGCAAGACAGGTTCCTTTTTTCGCAGCTCCCTTGGAACCAAAAATCGGTTCTAATAGAAACCCCAGTTTTCTGTGCTTTTGAACGGGCCCCTTCGGCTTGCTTCACCTTTCATTTTGCCGCTTGCAGGAAAAGATAGTAGTTGAAAGTGTAAATGTAATCAATTAGAAAAATCGTAAAATGTTAAGTGTCATTATAAATCGAGTTCGAAGCGAGCAAGGGATATTGGAGTGATAAAAAGAAGAGCCTTGTGAGTGAGCTGAGCATCTCAAGCCAGCGTTGCGTGGAGACGAGGAGTTATGGCCGCATTCGTCTCCATTACCCGGTGAATCATTGAGAGAACGACCTAACCTTACATGTAAACCAACCTCAATTCACATATATACCGATCTCCTTTGCGAAAGGGGCATATAACGAACACCGCTCCATCGGCACGTACGTCCCTCTTATACTATACCCACGCTATATTATTGTTTGCATAAACGCGATCCGTAAATCTTCCCTTGTTCGACCATTTGCATTTCTCCTTTCGCGAATCCCACGTTTATCTAAACGAACATCTACAACTGGGCGTCCATCAAAAACTACATCGCACATTAGATACCACTGTTTAAGGGGGTGTCACATGCTTCCTTGCATGATGCGAATCCATTCTTTTTCCAAACAAAGTACATACTTTTCTATCCAGAATTGTATGATATATGAATTGTAGCATGGGCACGGGTTTCCACTATGCATATGGAATAGATTTTAATTTCTATGTTAGAGTTTCTTTACCAGTGATAGATACAATTGTACCCGATGTTATTTTTCTGGGTCTACTAGTATATATTACACTATTAAAGTATAAAAATATTTTTAGTGCACTGTTAGAAATGTTCGGAAAATTCTGACACAATTAAGATATTAAAGTAACTGAAATTTACGAAATTAGGTTGCTGAAAACGAAATTCAGTAACTTTTATAGTAAATTTATTGTATTCAAATTCAGAAACGGTATCTGAAAGTTACACATAGTTTCTTAAAATTCCTAAATGGTAACAGAAATTTAAGTTATCGTAACCGAAAGAAGTGCGCAGTTGCATGCGCACTCGTTGCTTCTGGATCGCGATCGTAGGAGACAAAGCATGGTAGTTCAGTGGTAATCGGCGGAAGTGAAGTGCAAAATGAAATGGAATAATTCAATGTTGAAAAGGATTTGATCCAGGTTTCAATCGTTTTGATCCAGGCTCTATTCGATTCGGTCCAGGTTTCAATTGGACGGTGAGTCCGCTATTCACGTCAAATGACGCCCTCCTGGCTAGATAGGTTAAGTCTGTAATTTTTAATCGTTCTATCTCTCATTCCTCTCATTTATTGATTTAGAACGTAGATCAAGGAACAGATATTTTGTGTGGTTTATTAATTTTAATATACATTTGCTGTGTCTATTTGTCTTGAAAATATAAATTATAGTAAGACTATATGCGAGCAAAGTTTGTTTGCAAATAACTACGTATATATCTATTTTATATGATATACTAAATGAATCAAATACTCATATTTTCTTACTATTTATATTCTCATGACAAAGACTACATATTTTATACTAAAATAATTAAACCGAAAAAATTTTTTAACCTCTTGAAATTTTGAGTCACAGTAACTGAAAATTCCTAAACTGTAACAGAATTTTCTGAAACATGTGATTGAAGCATTATGCAGTTACTACAGAAATTTCTAATAGTGCATGGAGAGAAAAATCAGCGTTTGAAACGACGCTTATTCGTCGTTTGAAACTACCAGTTTTGATCGTCGTTCAAAACGACGAGAACTGTAGATTGAAACGACGAAATCATCGTTCAAAACGACGATACGTATCGTCGTTTGAAACCACGACTCTCGTCGTTTGAAACGACGTAGATCGTGGCTTGAAACGATGATCGCGCTGCAACCAAAAACTGGAGGCGTGGCCTAATTCAGGAATGCAAGTGTTTCGTAGTTTCAAACGACGATCCATGTCGTTTCAAACGACGAAGCGATTCGTAGGATGAAACAACGACATTCGTCGTCTCAGACGACGATGAGTCGTCGTTTTGGACTACGATGCCCTTTCGTCGTTTCAAACGCTGATTTTTCTCTCCGTGTGTGTATGAAAAAATTCTCTCTGGCTTCGCTGGGATCTGATCCCAGGTTTTCAGATTGCCGTCTGAGGCGCTTACTAACTAAGCTACGAAAAGGACGAGATTTTTTTGTTCAAAAACCTGTAAAAAAGAATCTTGATGAAATTCATACTGAGAGATCGAGATTCTCTTGTAGGAGTTTGTGAAAAAATGAATCTCGTCCTCTCCGCAGCTTACTTCGTAAGGACACCAGATCGACAATCTGAAGACCTGGGTTCGGATCCCAGTGAAGCCAGAGAGAATTTTTTCATGCACTAAAAATATATGAATACTTTAATAGTATAATTTTATACCAGTAGATCAGTAGACCAACCAAAATAATACCTAGAACAGTAGCGGGATAGACTTGAATTAATTTTTTTATTTCTATTATTGCTGAATAGTCCAGGAATCTCGAACAAAAAAGGCCTTTTTACCGTTTAACTAGGTACAGCGCATTTTTTTTGCTAAAACGGTTAATTTAGTGGTCCTTATGCAAATTCCAATTTTGCTAGAAATAATTAGTACGCGTTCTCGAAATATTTTTGAAAAAATGTCCAAAAATCGTGTTTGCATAGATTGAACCTTGCCATCACATTTTAGAGCTAAATGTCCACGAGGAAAATCAAAGACAAAATTCTGAGAAAATTAGAAAAAAGAACCTTTTATCTCCATTATATGCCGAGTTATGATCCTTCCATGTAACCGGATTAAAAATAAAGTGACCGCAAAATTAAATTCTGAAGTTTGCATCTTTACTTTGGAACCTGTTAAATTTACAAAAATATGTTCAATATATTAATTAAAGTGGACGTAATATCCAGTGTTTCTAAACAAAATCATCTCGCCCGAATAGGTCTTCCTTTTTTATTTTCTCAGAATATGTCTAGTTCAATTTTGCTCTTGGAAATTTTGCTCTAAAATATAATGGGAAGGGTGCATCTACGCAAAAACGATTTTTGGAATTTTTTTCAAAAATATTTCCGGGACGCGTAGTAGTCATTTCTAGATAATTTGGAATTTGCCTTAGAACTACTAAATAAACCGTTTAGCATGAAAACGCGCTCTCCCAGTTAAAACCGTAAAAAACTCTACCAGATGCCTGAACTATTACAACCTCTTCTAAATCTGAACCTAACTTGTTGGATATTTCGGAACCATGAGGTCCAAATATCATGTACTAGGATTCAATAAATAATTAATCGGGGACATCCGACGTTACACCCACCTATCAAAAGTTCGATCATAACTGGAATTTTGCATTGTTTGAATTTAAATTTGGAAGAGGACTTTTTTCAAAACTGGGAGTGGAGATTAAGAAGAAGGAGAAAATTAACTTTAATTCCCTGTTAAGGGAAATGGCTGAAATAAAGTAGTTTTGGGGATCTCAGAAAAGGGGTTGTTTGAGCAGTTCAGCACCGATTTACGGCTCTCAACTTCCGGCTGGCGCGAGCATTATTGAGATTAATTATCCCGCGTCTGCTCAGGCGAAATGGTTTTTCGATCGAAATCGAAGGGTAACTTTATCGAGACAGAGTGGAAATAAAATCTACTAAAGTTGCTAATAGTTTTTATAGAAAATATAGGTGATTCATGCATTGAATGTTTTTACCATTAATTTTGTAGTATCAGTCCTTATAAGATTATATAAAAGTTGTTTTTTGATACATACTCTACCCTGTAATTGTCGTACTTTTGCCCTGTAAGTACATGCATTATATGAAATGCGTTTTAAAGTATGCAAGGTACTTGTGTTCCTTTACGAGCGCTCTTCAACGTAACGAGACCGTGATAATTATCTATACTACATTCGCGAGATATACCGGCAAGAGGGAAATTAATTGCTCGATGATTTCTCGTTACTCCTTTGCGGAGATTCTGATAAAAGACGAAAGTTTATGATTCTTCAACAATAAACTCGAAGAAGGAAAAATGTATAGATTCATCATTAGATTACAATTAAAGATTGTGAAATTGTAAATTATTTTTTTAACAATTCCTAACAACTCCAATAAATCTTAAAGAACCATAAAGCAGATGCTACATTCCAATTTTTGTGTGATCGTTACGAAAGTTCGATGGCCACCTGTTAGTGATTTAGGTATTTTGTATTTTAGCCCAGATTCTTACTAAATTGCTTACCTCATTAAAATCGAAGAAAAAAGACAGTATATTAGATGGTTGATTTTCCCAAGATGATCATTTTGTCTGTAATTAATTTTTTCTTTGATATTTGCTAAAAATCCTGGGATTTATTTTCAGATTATGTTAGTTAATAATATTCTGAAACAATCACAGAAAATAGATATACATTTTTTATTATATTAATCACTTTCTTTTTGTATTCAACCCCCAAATCTCATTCCTCTGGTATGTAATAATCATGTTATCCTATAATACTGTAGCGAGCTAAAAAGGTATCAATGTTTTTAAGTATCAAAATTATAAATATTTTATAAAACAAATATATATTCATTACTCGCATCTGAAATGAAATGAATATATATATATATATATATAGCATGGATACCTCGCAATATGATGCGAAATGATGTAATAGAGACTGGCTATCATTCCTCTGGCCCAATGAAAACTATAGTAAATAATATGCGTAACAGGTCACATTAGATGTCCACTCATCTCCAGATAGTGGCATTTAGATTTCTCGCACCGAACTGACTAATTGTAGCGCATCATTTTTTTTTGCTTCTTTTTTTCAAAAATCACATACATTAAGTGGATGTAACAACCAAATATCTCATTCCTATGATCCGTGTCAAATGATAAATTTATAATGAAAATAAATCACTGTGTATATTCCCAAGTGAAACTATTGGACACCGACTCAGCGACACGCTTTAAAATTACAAACACATTGCATTTTGTATTTTGGTCGACAAATTTTCACAGTTAAGATTCCTCTGGCACTCATTCTGCTGATAAAAATGGAAAATCAGTTTAACCACTTGTATCAATTTAAACTAAGTACAAGTCCCAGGTTTTTGAGTAAAAACAAATGAGAATCACCCATACAGTATATCATTTTTTTAAAAAGGAGAAGGAAGTGCTTCTGGTTCGATAGTGAAACGAATCTTAATGTTGCATCTCACGAACTTAAATAACGTCAACGATGTGCATATAAGGCACATATTTAATGCGTCACACACATGCTCATTTTAATGCGCAAGTAACAATACACACACCCTGTACTATACGGTGATGGTCGTCGAATTCGCGGTGCGAAATAATGACGCGCCAAGCTCAACGAGGGAAATTTATACTTGAATTATCGGCGGGAAATCTATTGACTTTCGCGCCCACAAGCCTGAATGGCGGTGTGCAGCTCCATGGTGTAATAAATACGGACAATTCGTGCGCCACGGTGGCCATTCAAGTGGATGATTTATCAGCGGAGCGCGTGTGGCGGGAAAATGATACAAAATGACGCTGGCAATCACCCCGATCCTGTAACCACCTTGGCATGTATATACTACCTATATACTATGTATAGTGTATGGTGTATGACTGTATGCCGTATGGTATATGGTTTACACTATATGGTGTAAAACCCCTTGCCTGCCGAATGAATACCGACCCTCCGGTGATCACGTTTCGGTGCACGGTGTCATATTTGAATATATTCTGGTCTCTCCACGTGAGTCCGGAAATCGAGGGACTTCAACATCTGGAATTCACTTGTTGTCATTTAGTTGGTAATTAGGCTAGTCTTAGTTACTCTTCACGTATTCTAGTTGAGTTTTTAATTTGAAGGGTGGCACGGAAAAACAATATAAGTGCCAAGAAAAAAATTTTCAGAAGAGCAGAAAAAGAATACTTTCCGTGAAAATTATTGTCAAAGTTTGCCTGTGAGCAGAACACGCTTTAGGAACCATACCATTTTTTAATTTTTAAAAGTGATTTTTTGCACTCTAATTAACATAAAATAAAAAAAGCACCAGAATCATGTTACGAAACAATTAGAAAGCTCAACAGTGAAACAATAATTTTGAAAAATCGTTATTGTGATGTATAATTGAATTTTTTGATAAGAATTTCTGATTACATATTACTATATGTTCCTGAATAGTAATGTTTTATCTGATATTATTATTTTTGAGATTTAAAGTATAGTGACTTCATGCAATTGTTTATTATTGTTTATAACAATAGAAATTTTCGTTTAATGGCAATCTCTTGTATCATGATATTATTTTGGAGATCAAAAGAAATTATCCCGAAAAAACGAAAAATTGTCTGAATTCTGAAATGCAAAGTAAGTGAATTTGTTTATAAAAATAATTTATAACAATGAAAATGGTTTTTTGTTTAGTTTTTGGTTGGAATTGGTTAATTATTTTACATCAATATAAGTAATGCATTTAAAGATCGAAAATATAGCAAATGCCAGTCTTAATCATTAGTTTGTTTATAACAATCAAAATAATGGAAAAATTCAATAAGTATTGAAGATTTCTGTTCTTCGAGAGTCAATTTACTAATTTTTTTGGCAATATCAATAAATAGAAGAAAGTAGGTAGCTTAAATATAAAAAATTATGGGTTTTCGGAATTTTTAACTTAAATAACAAAATAACCAAATCTTTTTAAATGAATCAGCTTTGATAGACCTCTTCCAAATTCGATAAGCTTCAATTTAAAAAAAGAAACTATAAAATCCGTTAAGAACTAAAAATTCCAGGATACTTAAGCTGTTATGAAAGTCCACATGTTTCACATTATGAACTGCCACACAGTAGAGCAAAAAAAGTTTTTCTGGACAAATTAGTCTAGAGCTTACAATTCTGATCTCATTTGAGCAATTTAGAGAAAAAAGTTACCTCAATTTTAAAGCGATTTGTAAGAGCTAATTTTAACATTTTGTTCTGTTAATTCTTCATCTAACAACAAACTCGACATTGACACATTTTTTTATAAATGATCCCGTTTTTTTGCAACTACTTATATTTATGTAAAATATCATTATATCAGCAAAAACACACCTTAAAAAGAATATTCAGTACGTTGTCACAATTATAAAAATGTGTTTATTTTTATATTAACAAATCAATGAGTGAAAGTGCTACCTGAAGATTAAAAATCCTTGGAGACTTTATTTTTTCATTTGTTTCTCGCGATATACGCAAAAACTCTACTTAGTTAACATTATTTTTAAAGTCCAAGGTGATTGTTAATGTTATTAACAAATTTACTAAACATATGCGTATCTTAGCCATTCGGTGGTCTAGAGACAAAAATAAATAATATGTACGTTTTGTTAATATTTGATCAGGATTATTACTTTTTAAGGTAAATTTGATAAAAAAATACAAATTTTCTTCAATTTTCAACCGGCAGATTCCGTATTTTCAATCGAATCAATTTTAAATTACTTACGAAAATCCTTTTGCTCAAGATACTTCACCAACCAACAATAATTTTTTATCTTATAAACATTTTTATTTAAAAATTCACATTTTGACTGCTTGTCAACAAAAGAATCTGTCTTTTTCTTACGAAATCGACTGCCAGTGAATCAGAAAGGGCCTTAACTATTAGGAGACTTTGTCAGGCGATATTATTTGTTATTAGATTTAATAAATGTTATGAACAAATACAGATTTTCTTCAATTTTCAAAAAGCAGATTTCGTTTTTTTCAACGTAATTAAATATAAATAACTTGAAAAAATCCTTCTCCATGATAATTTATCAAATAACAATAATTTTTTATATTATTAACAATTTTGAAACAAATTCACTACTTTTCAACAAATGGATGTAGTTTTTTCACGAAGCCGACATATTATTTATTTCAGGCCAATTTTTGATCAATTTTGTTAATGGAACGAAGTGTTTAGAGCGTTAAATGGCTAAGATATGCATTTGTTTATTAAATTTGTTTATAAATAAAACAATTATTTTGGACTTTCTAAAAATAAAAATTTACTATTGTTTTTACGTATATCCTGAACGAAAAATTGAAAAATAAAGTCTCCTAGTATTTTCATTCATTAATTTGTAATATAAAATATATTAATTTTTCAGAATATTTTAACACAATAGATATTATTTTAGGGAGTGTCTTCACTTATATCATAATCTCTTACATAAATATAATTACTTGCGAAAGATTTGATCGTTAACAAAAAATGTTAACTTTGTTATTAAATAAAAAATTATTAGAAAAAAATGTTTAAATTGGCTCGCACAAATATTTTTGAAATTGAATTAATTTCATTTTTTCTTAAACTGCTCAAAGCGGATCAAAATTGTAAGATCTAGACTAACTATTCAAAAAAATCTTGTTTTGCCCCACTGTGTGCTGGTGCGAATTCAATTATATTCTTTTGCCATAATATGCAGTGGAATTTTCGGAAATGTTTAACCATTTAAGACCCACTGGGAACTTTAGTTCCCAAAATCGCGTTCAAAATCCATAATTCGGGTCTTAGAGGGTTAAGCCAATAAAACGTGCTTTGAAAAAAGTGTTACTTGTATTGTTATTTTGTACCACCCCTAATTTTTGAATTTTTTTTGCAACGCTAACTAACCTGGCGCGAAATTCAAATTTCTTTTATTTTGAAACATGTAAATAATGTTTATTATAGCCTTTAAAAAAAAGTGGATATATTTTGCTACTAAAAAAGATGTTTTAATACAATTGTACTATAAATTGTAACAGTGATTTGAGATTCAATGGTTGAAGAAATAAATCATGGAAGTTGAAATATTGATTATAGAAGGTTTTGCGGAGAATTGAATAAAGATCAAATGATAGAATGGTGACAATGGTGTGAGTGGCAGTAACGCAAACTCTAATTCAGACGATCTGCCCTCTTTCATTTCACAACCACGACCCCTGCGATGCGAGTTCACCCGACGGACACGTCCGCTAATTGTATGAATTATGTATGTGCTCTCTTGCTCGCACGCGCCGTGAAACGATGTGCTGGTACATGAACGTTCATTACATGCTCATGTTATTTATTCATCTAATAACAGTGCAAAGATGAGAAAGAGGGGGATCTTTAAAGCTCGTTACAACTTTTGAAGAAGTAGCTGAGTGATTCGCAGACATAAATTAAAGTATTTGTTGCGTTCGAACAGAATAATGCCATAAAATACAAAACTACTTGTCTTGAAATATATATAAAAAAAAATGCAACAAAAAAGTAAAACAAATCAAAGATTAGTATCTGCATGTTAAAAGGACAAAATGGGTTTCTTTCTAATTGATTATTGAAACAAGAAGAAAATGCAATTTGAAGTTTAAGGTGTATATCATTAACCACCGCACTACGCATTCTTGAAAGATTTTGCGACGATAAAAGTGGGAAGCTAATTGGTGCCAGGTGATGGGCAATAAAGTAGTTCACTGTTTTTATTGCCCATCATAAATTTTTAATTTCCTCGCTTCGAGGAAATCGTTAACGCAACGGGAAATCATAGCAGAACGAGGTATGACTTCTGATATGCGTTGCGAGGTCCGAGACGTGAGAATGATTGACGCCACAGAACTCAATGGAGCGATTTTCTTCAGTTCTTGATCATTTCCTTGAAAAGGCGCTCTTTTCGTGCCTTTGGAATTTCTTCTGCCAATTACTAAAATTAGGAAAAATAACAAAATACGGGAATCGGGTCAAAGTATGCTTTCTCTTTCTACTTAAAATTTTAGTATCACAGTAAATGCCAGTTGATCAATTTGATCCAGATTTTGGATTTTTTAATAATTTTTATTTGATCATGAAATTGTAGCAACTGTCAAATGTCAGTTGGTACGCCACATCCAAATCATGCCATCTACATGCACATTTAAACCTGAGCGTTCTGAGAAATTTCCTACAATTTTTTTATCGAAACATCATTAAGTTTCGATGCAAAATAAAATATATATAATAAAAAGAATTCAAAATGATCTAAAACATTCACTGCTAGTTCTAGGAAGTTGTAAATCATCCAGAAGTGCGAAACGGAACTACTTAGTTAAATATATAGAAATACATTTAGAAAGAAAAAAAACTAATTTTCTGAGTTGAATATTCGTTTCTTTTCAGTTAAAAATAGAGTTTTTTAACTAAGAATTTCACTATTCTAGTTTCAGATTTATTATTTCATTTAAAAATGCATGTCTTTAAATGAAAAATCCAACTATTTTTGGTTGAAAGTTCATTCTTTTTGCTTGAAAAGGCTGCTATTATATTTTTGGTAGATACTTAATCTATTTTGGTTGAAAACGCTAATATTTGGTTAAATATTTAATTATTTTGTTCAAAATTTAACAGTTTTGTTTTGAGATTTATTTTTTTGGTTGAAGATTTGTCATGTTAGTTTTTAGTTCCTGGTTGTAACTGACAATTTAAATATTCCATTTTTGGTTGAAAAGTTATCTTTTTTAGTTAAAAACTCAACTATTTTCATACAAATTCATGTATTTTGTTTAGAATTGATCTTTTTCAGTAGAAAATAAACTTACTGGTTGAAAATTCATCTCTTTGGTTGAACATTGAACTATTTTGATGAAAATTCTTATTTTTCTTTGACGAAAAATGAACTTTTTAATGTGAAAATTTTACTACTCTATTTCTTATCGAAAATGTTTAATTTTCAATTAATTTTTCAATTGAGAATTTACCTATTTGGTTAAAAATTTATATTTTCCTTCGTTCAAAAATTCAACTATTTGATTAGAAATGTATCTTTTGTAATTAAAAATTAAAATAGTTGGTTAAAATTGTATCCTTTCAGTTGAAAATTCAACAGTTTCCTTGAAAATTCATGTAGTTTGTTAAAAATTCGTCGTTTTGGTAGCAAATTAATCTCGATTAAAATTTACCTTCTTGGCTGAAAATTATATTAATTGGTTGAAGGTTGGATTCATTTATTAAAAATTAATATTTTTGTTCCAAGATTAAGTGTTTTAGTTAAAAATTGAAAAATTTTTGGTTAAGAAGTCTATTATTTCATTTTTGGTTGAAAATTAACTATATGGTAGAAAATCAACTATTTTGTTGTAAATTTATATTTTCGGGTTGAAAAATCGTCTTGTCGGCTTGAAAGTTCAACAATTTGGTTGACTTCTTTTATTTTTTCCCCCTAAAAATTAAACTATTTGGATAAAAATTAATCTTTTCTAATTAAAAATTGTTTAAAATTGTATCCTTTTAGTTGAAAATTCAACTGTTTGGTTGAAAATTTATTTATTTTGTTGAAAATTCGTCTTTTTGGTAGAAAATTAATCTTCTTGACTGAAAATTCATCTTTTCGGTTAAAAATTGAACTAATTGGTTGAAGGTTGAATTTCTTTGTCATTAATTAATTTTTTTTTTTGGTTCGAGATTTTAGTTGAAAATTCATCTCTTTAGTTGAAAAATCCAACTATTTTTGGTTGAAAGTTAATTCTTTTTGGTTGAAAAGACTACTATTTCATTTTTTGTTGAAAATTAACTCTTTGTTTAAAGATCAACTTCTTTGTTATAATATTTCCGGGTTGAAAAATCGTTTTTTTCGGCTTGAAATTTCAACAATTTGAATGAATTTTTTTTCTTGACTATAAAATCCTTTCTGCTTGGAAATTCAACTCTTTTGTTGACAATTCGTTTTTAAGGTTAAAATCAACTTTTTTTCGTGTAAAATTAAAATAATTTTCGGTAGAAATATCTACTATTACATTTTTCGTTGAGGAATCATATTAAATAAAAAAAAATTTTGATTTAACTATTCCATTTTTTGTTAATAATTTATCTTGTTTAGTTAAAGATTTAACCATTTGTTTTAACATGTATCTTTTTTACTTGAAAATTCCACTATTTCTTTGAAAATTCATGTATTTTATTGAAAATTCGTTTTTTTGGTAGAAAATTAATCTCCTTCCTTATAAATTCATTTCTTTGATTAAACATTTAATCTAGTTTGTTGAAAATTCTTTTGGGGAGGGGGGGGGGAGTAAAAATTAAATTTTTAAGTGAAAATTTAACGATTCAATTTTTGGTTAAAAATTGATCTTTTTTAGTCGAAAATTCAAGTATTTGGTTAAAATCTCCCCTTTGTATTTAAAAATTCAAGTATTTTGTCGAGTCGGAACACGATAAATCTGTGGAAAGACTTTTAAAAAGAAAAAAAAATTAATTTCCAAGGCCAGGTTCAGGCTTTAATGTGCATTTATAGATGAACATGAATTCGTCGTGAAATCTCTGCTTTATTTTGATAAATATGATATTATTCGTGACTAACCTTCGACTTTCAATAAAAACTATAACAACTGCCACTCTACTGATATGAAGTTGTGTAAAAATTAATTTTTGATCCGCAAAAGAGCATCACTTTGATCTGGAGTTGATAATCAGAATTATATGCAACGGTTTGATATCCCGGGATTTACTGTATTGAAATTTCGAAATGAGGATAAATTTTCATCGTATATAGAATGGCAGTATTTTTTTTGTACAATTCGCAATAGGAAAAAGTGGACAAAGTACAAACGCGTTAATCAACATTCATGAGGGAAGGAAAACATTCATCGGTGTGGAGTGATACCAACACAAGCGCAGAAATATCTGTGGGTACCTGTCTACCTGTCTACCCGGACAGTCACCAAGTTCCTGAGCGAAGGTACGACTGGCTGTGCCCTGTAATCGTGAATCGCGCACTGTAATAATTATTGCCTTTGCCCTGTCATCAGCGGCGACATCTATGTACTGGGTACCATCAACAGCGCCACCATTCTCGCAGCAAAGGAACGTAAAAGTAATTCGCACACGAATTCACCATGGGAAATGCAATGTGGAAATGCTCACGTTATAAATGCGATATCGCGAGAGTGTGTGAGTTTCTGCACACAGGGACGTAGAAAAGTGCCCTCATCAGTGTCACATTGTGCCCTGGTTTTATAATCGGGTCTCGTTACGTTTATTCAATCAGGACAAGGCGCCTCAACCTCGGGCGAAATGCCACTCAGAAAGAAAAAGAATAGATAACGATAATCTAGACAGAAATAAAAAATATGTCTTTGGTTCGCTAAAAACCATTGCGTTAAAATTGACTAGGATTATAATTATTATGACAGGCAAGATAGTTGGAAAATAATATTGACATTATGTATATTAATTTGGCCTAAAAATTATGATTCGACCAGTTTGCAAAGGGTATATTTAATGGACACACAACTAGTTTATGTAAAAGAGGTGAGAACAGGTTGCGTCGATTAGTATGCAATGGGAGTTTGCATCGATCACGTTCGATAATCCGTATAGTTAAACCTATAATTTTATATAAGTTTTACGGTGATAAGAGATAAGAATATTATGTAAAAATATGGCCACTTTAACGGTTTCCAGCCCTCCCTCTTGTTAGAGAATTTTTTAATTCAAACTTCCGTTCTAGATTGAATCTTTTCCTCAATCAATTCAGAAAAAAGTCGATACTGCAATTTTTGTTAATACATGTTTTCAATAAGTCGAAATAAAAATATTTAAATTCATGATGGGGATTTGTATTGACCCTCTGGTATCAAACAAGTCAGTGTTTCTTTGTATGGGCTTTAGGGTCCAATAATAAAAAAAGTGTTTTTTAATCAGACGTTACGACTCATGTGGGAGTCCTCTTCAGTGATTTATTTCTGAGCAATTGTGCAAGAAAATCATTCCACTAATAACATTCATGGCCGAACATTGCAGATAAATTTAATTTAAAAAAAAAAAAACAGTTTTTTTATTATTAGATCCGGAAGCCCATACAATGAAACACCAACTTAAGAATGTTTTGTTTCGGAATAAAAATATGGGTTCTATGCGATTTTAATTTTTTTCGGTCTTTGGGGTTTTGAGTGGAAAAGAGTTAATGACAGTAAAAACAAATTATGCTAATTTTTTTGCAATTCCTCGTGAAATGCACGCATTAAAGCACCCGCGTCCAGTGCAATGAATAACGATGCACCATTATAAAGCATAAATCGCAATTCGCAGAGGCAGGGCCTTCGGGGTGGTGAACCGTTTGCCGTCATTATAATGCGATTTAGTCGGCGCTTTAGCAGCTGGTAATACAGTCGCGAAAGACCCGACATCTTTACATCTACAGAATTTCCATACAGGACCAGCGAAATTTCAGATTTTAATATTCTCCCTCTCTTGTTCGAGAAACCTGACGAGTTACTCTCCAATCTCTAAACTGATCCGATCATCTGCTATATTTTACTCTTACATTTATGTAATATAAAATATTTAATGCAAATAATAAATAAGAAATCCATCATCTTAACAAGCACTGCGTTTAAAAGGATACTTATAAGTATCCTTTTAAACGCAGTGCTTGTTAAGATGATGGATTTCTTATTTATTATTTGCATTAAATATTTTATATTTGTGATAATTTTGTGACAATCAACTTTCTTAACTCTAATATAACCAGGGTGGTCGTAGGTTAGGCTTAGGGAAACCCTGGGAATCAGGGAAAAGTCAGGGAATTTCATTGGCCACGAAAATTAAGCCACGGTAAAGTCAGGGATTTTCAAAGAAAATCTTTTAAAAGTTAGGGAATTTTTATAAAAGAAACACCAAATAACTTTCAAGGATAATAATTAATACTTAGATGACATCTTTGCTGTTTTTTCGAAAGATGAATAATTAATACGTTTTGAAATTTTAATTTGAAATCGTTTTATTATGTTTATGAAAGATTCTATGTTAAAAATGTTACAAGATTATTACTTTGGTCTTTGAACATTAATGCTCAGAAAAAATTATAAATTGGTTAGGAGAAAATTAGGGAATTTGAAAATAAAGTTTTGCGGTCACCCTGATATAATATTCTTGACAGCAATTTATTTTTCTGGTATTTCTCTTTCTTTTCTTTAATTCCTTTCTTCTGAACAATTTTGTTAAAAAGTCATACTTTTTGTGGTTGATTCTGAACCAATCGATCCAGATTATCACATTTTACAAATAGAAAGAGAAATAATCGTTAAAAATTAATCTTTTGTTGTTGACAATTCAACTATTTTGTTGAAAATTGGTCTTTTTTGGTTGAATCCAACTGTTTTTTATTTAAAATCAAAATCTTTTCTGATTAAAAATTAAAATCTTCTGTGGTCGAAATATTTACTATTATATTATTCGTTGAAAGGGTTTAAAAACGCATACGATCTATGGTGTTAACTGTATGGGTTGTAAATGTGTTTATACAGGCCAGTCAAAAAGAAATATCGATACCAGAATGAATGAGCTCAAATATGATTGCAAACACGACGATAGAAGCACGGCATTAGTATATCACTCTCATATGAAGCATCATCATTTTGATTTCGAACATGTTCATGTACTAAGTGCTGAAGTAAATAAAACACAAAGCCTATTCAGGGTAATGTTTCATATAGCAAAGAATAAATTTTCGTTTAACAAAAGAACTGACATCAAAGGTTTGAGCGGTATATATTTAAATTTAATTAATAACACTAATAACTGTTGATTTGATATCATAACTGTTGTTCATAGAATTATTTTTATCTATTTTATAATAAATGAAAATTTCTATACTTTAGAAGCCACCTATATGGTTACTATAAGATAAGAAGAGAGAGTCCGTTTTCCTATCTCATGTATGACGTAGGATGTATAATGCGCAATTGCGCACATAGCAGACCATTTGAGTAGCGAATCAAATTATTTTGTGACCACTTTGTCTATATACGACATTAATATTCTGCATCTGAGACATGTCACTTGCTCTTGTTTCGCTGAAATGATGATGTGATGACTCACCAACATTTTTATTCTAACATCCTGACAATGCCAACACAGTACGCAAGTAATTTTCTTTTTATTTGTGTCAACATCTACTGCATCTGTTTTGGTTGAAAAATCTTACAACACAAAATAATGTTTTTTACAATTATTAACATCACTACAAAAAATCGGCTGTGATGACTTGCTCCAAGATCTTTTTCACTCCGGAATCTTATAATGACTTGATTCATTGAGATGTAATATGGTAAAGAATTTTGCATAAGATTGTTTACTCCCTTTTTATAGAAGGTGACAGTTTTTTCATTTTTTTATGTCTTCTGTATTTAGGCTATACATAGTTATATGACTGAAAAGGCCCTTCGTCGAAGGGCGAAACGTTGAAGTTTCATAAAATAAATTTGGACCAGTTTACCAACAAATAATAACATCTTCTAATTAGTTGTACTGCTTTCTTAAAAAATAATTTTGTTGTTTTTATTAAAAAATTCATCTGTTTGGTTGAAAATGTAACTATTTCGTTGGAAAGTTATCTTTTTTAAGTACTAATTCCACTACTTGGGTAAAAGTTGAACTACTTTGTTCAAAATTCATATATTTTTTTAATTGAACTTTTTGGTTGATAATTTGACTATTCTGTTCAAAATTAGTTTTTATTTAATGAATTTTTCTACTGAAAATTAAACCTTTTTATTTTCGGGTAAAAATGTATCTTTTTTAGTTTGAAAATTCAACTATTTGTTTGAAAATCCATTTATTTTGTTAAAAATTCGTCTTTTTTGTTTTAAAAGTCTTGGTATGTTAAAAACCCAACTATTTGGATAAAAATACGACTATCATGTTATAAATTTAATTATTTTGTTGGAAATTCCACTCAGGTTAAAATATCAACTATCCCGAAAGGGATAATACTTAATGGTATAATAACGATATTCGTTGAGAATTCATCATTTTGTCGAAAATTCGACTGTCTTCTAAAAAATTCGACTACTTAGTTGAGAATTGATCTCCGTATGTTGAAAATTCAACTATTTGGTGAAAAGTTAAACTATTTTGTTAAAAATTCGCCTTTTTTTCTTTAAAGTTCAACTAATTGATTGTAAATGAAAATGTTTGGTTACAAATTAATTTTTTAAATTGTAATATCAATTTTTCTGGTGAAAAATCAATCTTTCTTTATTGAAAATAAACATTTTTGCATTGAACTATTTGGTTGGAAATGAAACTAGTTTTGGCTAAAATTTAATCTTTTTTGTTTGAAAATTTGACTTTTTTGTTGAAAATTCGTCCTTTTGTATTGAAGATTCATCTTTTACGGTAGAAACATTTTGGTTAAAAAAAAGCAATAAAATTTTTTATCTGAAATTGTTTTATTCCGTTTATAAAAGATCTTATGTTAAAAATGTTACTAGATTAAAATACCGATTTTTGAATATTAATGGTTAGGGAAAGTCAGGCAATTTTTCATTGCATCATCATCATTGCATCTTGGGTAGTCTTAGTATTTATAATTATTTTCAAGTTTTTACAATTTTGTATTGTAATGCGACAGAAGAGAAAAGTCTTGATTTAAGCCCACAAATCGACTTGTTTTAAGGTGTAATATAAAGAAAGGTAGTCCAGATAGAAACTAATAGGGCTTAAAGTAAGATTATATTTCGATGTTATATTCGTTTGTAAAATATGAGGAGTAGAAACTTTGCACTGACTCTAAAGAACTTTAAAAAGTGGAGGAATGTGAAAAAATATGATTTTTTCCAGTATGGAAATATTACACTTTTGAAAGCATCCAAATGCTATTTGATAAGTGCAAATCTAAACTCCTCTGAAATTCAAAGCTTTTCAATTGAAAACTATTTCAATTTCAAAATTTGAAATATAAAAGCTTTACCATTTACATGTTAACTTGATTTTTTTACTTTTGCAAAATCAAAAATTAATATAAGACTCTCAATGCCCTAAAAATGCCATTAACTTGACAAGAGTTAGTCGGGATCCTGCAAGTTTTTGATAAACTGAGGTACTAACTCTATAACGACGAGTTCCTTATTTTTTCAGACACTATCTGTAACTTACTCGTAAAATCCTTTTTCAGTAACTTTGCCAACACTGCTTTTATTATTTATTCTTTTTAGCCAGTTTCTTCGGAGAAACAATGAGGGGTGCCGACTAATGAGAGATTGCCTGAAGCCAACTTTCGATAAATCGATAGTATTACTTCCAGCATCATTGTTGCGGCATGCATCCGAGAACATGAATTTATTCGGTACGCTCATTGAACGATTTGATCGGTAGGAAAGTGAATGGAGTTTTTACCCCCGGCGGTCATCCGCATCTGGCTTATTTACTCTTCATTGTAACGATCACGAATTAAAAATTTGCCACTGAACCGACAAGAATTAATGAGACCTTGCAGCTTTATTTTGAAAAATCTTCCCGCTGAGCGGGCACGTTCTCATCTCGCACGGTTCACTCCACTAGAAAGTCGGATATCGCGCTCGATAATGTATTTACCTCACAAAATCTTCGCAAATGAATTTTTTATTATTAACCTCTCTAAGACGTTTGAAACTGATTTCAATAGACTCTGGGTGAATAATTAGGTCAATATATAAAGATTTATTGACCTAAAATACTCCCAAGGACAAGGAATAATTAAATAAACTATAGCTATATAAATTTCACTGAACCAAAAAAAATAAACACCCTTAAAGACAAAAAAGTGTTAAAATTGCCCTGATAGATAATTTTTTATATTTTCTTTGGGTCAAACAACTATTAGGGAAATTTGGACGATTTGTATGTTACGCGTGTTTGATATTTTTGTGCAGGGAGGTTTCGTTACCTGCAATATTTTCAATTTGCTGATATGATGTTTGGGGAGTCAACAGACGTATTTTAAGACCAGTTCGAATTTCCAAAACCTATTAGGAAAATTTTGACGCATGTTTTTTTCAGGATGGTTGGTTTTTTGCTCAGGGAGGTTTCTTTATCTATAATTTTATTAATTTCTTGATATGTTGTTTGGTGTGTCAAAAGATATATCTCAAGACCAGTTTAGATTTTCACAATCTATTAGGACTAATAGGGCTTGACATTTTGCTTAAGGGTCGCCAGAAGTCCTTAGGGGTGGTTCAAGGCAATAGATGTTTGTGTATTGACCTAATTATTCACACCAAAGTCTTTTATAACTATTTTCTCTAGTTTGAACCCAATACCTGAATCTTGATTAATATAATAACTTCTGAAATCAACGAAAACATGTATTCCTCTTTCGAAAATTTATTTATTTTTTGCCCCACAATTTACTCTTCTTTTAATTCAATTCGGGGGGACTTTCTAGTATGAAAAATGAAATATACATACAAGAGAGAAAAAAGTTTTTCTTATCGATTTTCCTGAAGAGCGGTCCATAAATCTGACGGGATGAAAAGACGTTTGCATTTGCGGAACATGGTTGAATCTTTAATTATTCTCGTCGTCGAGGTCTCTCGCGTCGCAAAAAACAGATCGTATCACGGCAATAAATCAAGAAGCAATAGCTGGCAATAAATCGAGTGCGTTACATCCGTATGAGTGCTTCTATGTGCTTTTCATACATGTTCGCAATGGTATGTGAGTTTCTCGAAATCAACGATTCCCTGGGATCTCTGTGGGTGCACTAGCTTTGGCTAATTACTCCAGACATTAATCGAGAGGCATGTCAAACCGCGACCGGTGGGTATGAACCCCTGCTTCTCTGACAATGCTTCTCCAGTCCCGAAACGATAACTCAGCGATAATAGCAGGCCGTCTGTCCGAGAGGGATTTAATTGTTGGGTTGCGTTGCCCGTCATAAGAGGCACTGTGCTCTTCACAGGACTAGAACGGAATAGCGAAGCATCAAGGGGTTGCTGAAACAAAACCAACGGAGGAAGGGTTGAAGAAAATATTATTATTTTCAAATTTTACGCATTTACAACTGAAAAAATTACTTGATATCGATGTTCGGGTCCAAAAAGAGTTGCAAGAAAAAAGACCCCATCAAAAAATGCAAAGAAACCCTTTCCAAAAATTACTCCTCCGAAGGAACCCATTTCTTAAGTACGAGAACATAATGAATTTTCGTTAATGAAACAACCTGCGCATCGTATTTTTAATTCTATAATTTTAAAGGAACTTATTTTAAGAGTACATCTTTTTTCTCCTCTCAAGTATCCTATTTTTAAAAATCGATTCTTATTTCCACTTTTTTCAATCGTAACCTTGATTTATAAAAATCAAAGGTGTTATACTGTATTTAAAATAGTATCACTTTTAGGTTGTAATCTAAACGAGTAAATGTACGGATTGAAGGTTTAGAAAAAATTGATTATTGGTTTCCTTTTTGGAAAATAGGGTAGAAATTGGATTTGAGAAAGGGGTTTATAGGGATCATATCTACAAATCTTACAATGTGGGCGGAATTAGAATGTCGAAAAAATGTAATCATAATTTAACACCACTCAATTAAAAATATAGTTTTGCCCATAGTTGGGTCATATCGAGGGTACAAGTAAAAAGTTTTCGTATTAAAATTTTACAGTGCGGAATATTTGCACAACCACAAGGATTTTGGGTAACTGAAAAGGGAGTGTGATGTATAATTGATGGGTAATTTGTATTCTTTCTAAATTTTTCAACTGTTTTGGATTCTTTTTCTCATAATACGATTTTGAATAAAGTATACATATATGTAAAAAAGTTGTTTGTCTTACAAGTTTTTTTGTTTAAATTATGAAAACCAATTCATTGTGAAGGCAACATAAAAAAGCAAAAAATATCATTGACAACGAATGTCGAAAATTGGCATCCTGAAGATGTGCAAAACTGATGTTTTATAAAACCGTGCCCTTTTTGCGTGAGCAATCTAAATTGCTGCATTACTAAGATAGTTTTGAAAAATTATTTATTGCGATTGACTAAAGTTCGACACCAATCGTTTCGCAATTTATAGAAACACAAAAGGAATTTTATTTAAATATCAGGGTCAAAAGGATTTTCATTTGTCTTAAAAGGAGGACTATGTTTTTTTTTCAAGAGAACTTTTTCTTTGGGTGGAGAAATTTTTCTCTGGGGCGAATATTCTAGAGATTTTCAAAAATTCTCTTGAGAAAGGGAAACTTGAATTTAGGTGAATTAATTTTCTATGAAATAATATATAAATACTATTCGCCAAAAACAATATTTTGTTACTTTAAACCAACATTTTGATTCTTCATTTTCACACGTTTTAATCCTAATAATATTTCAGGGTTGGAATTGATAATTTTTCTATGTAAGATTGAAGTAATTATTCTTATAATAAAAATAAACTATTTGCATAATGTGTTTCTGACATTTATATAATTAATTCTGCTTTTTCAAAAATATTAGGAGAAATGAAAGAGATTAAGAGTAGTTCAGGGAAGGAAAAAAGAAAAAGTTTCTAGATTCCTCTCTAATTCGCAAGTCGAGTCGTCAACCCTTTTCTTTCTCACTCTTCAATCTCCCGCCTTCTTGATTACTACGCTTCGCATGATGATTGATTTCGGCCGATCGTTACGTAGTAATCGTTATTAATTATCAATAATCGTGGTAAAATGCGGTTGTGATTGATTGCTACTCACGAAGTTCCCTGACCTGCCTCATTTCCACATCTTTTTTAGCAATAAATTATGTTGTCATCATCAAAACAATAACAATTTTTAAAACATTCGTGATTTATTCATATATTTACCTATAAATAAATAAATCTTTCATAAAATACCCGGGCATTTTAGAAAAATTCTTCCTATATATTTTACTACTGCTGTGCTAATAATTCCATAGTTAATTAATTGCACTAAAAAATCTAGCCAACGGAATTGCTAGGTATGCCTAGTTCATCGTTTAGTATAGGAATACAAAAAAAAACAAATAGAAGTAGAAATGACTGATTTTCTAGCATGTGAGGTCCAACTAGACAGGGATCATCGTTCTCTCGGATCTAGACGTTCGAACCGGAGATGGACCGGTCGTGATAACGCCGCGAGGCCGGTAACTGCAGTAATTGTCGGTGATTAGAGGAGTCATAATTACCGGCCCGCGTATAACGTTACCACGTCCATTCATTCTCTTCTGCATTTCCCTTTCCCTCTCCATCACTGATCCTCTCCTCTTTCAAACACATCCGATCCTCCGGCTTCTCCTATCCATCATGAATTTCCCTTCGAGCAATCCGATTCTCGTACCCTCGACTTGCCTTAGAATATGGCGAAACTTATATATCTACGAGGGATCTAAACTTCGTGGAATATTTGAAGATCGAAAAATGTAATTAAAGCACAGCCTGGAAGATCAAATTGATATTAGAAGTTTTTATATCAGGTGAGGTGGCCTTTAAATTTATGGCGATTTTGTCCAGGAGGAAGCATTCAACAATAAAAACGAGAAGCTCTTAAGAATATGAGATTAAGATTGATTTCTTCAAGCAAATGAAGGTGTTGTATACTTAAAGTGGAAAGATTCGAGTTTAAAATATTTTAATATTAAACAATCCTGGAAAGTATTTAAATATAGGAATGTTTAATTTAATTCTGGGTGATAAGATGGCTTGGTAGACTAAGGCACTGAATTACAAAGATATGTGAGCCAGCTGACCAAGGTTTGGATCTCCGGTTCAGGTTAAAATTGTTTAGAATAACCTATTTTACGAAATGTTTCATAAATTCGCGTCTTTCAATCCAATCTGTTTATTGCTTAGAAAATTAAAAAAATATTATAAAGATGGTTCAAAATGTGTAGTGATTAATAAAATAATGAAATTTGTATAATTTACACATCAAAATTTTTATCTGCTAACCTAAAATAATATATTTATATTTATAAAGAGTAACACTTAGCCGTTGGTGCTTGAAATTAATTCGTCTGCTACAAAAAGTCAGAAATGTCATATTAAATCTAATTTGAAAAATTTAAATACCCATAGTAAAAAAACTGGTTACGAAATACGCTCAGACATACGAGTGTGACAGAATGTAGTCGTGACACGAAGGTGTTATCATGTTATCCTCGGAATAATTTCTAATGAAAAAGGCCAGCAAGAATCGACAACTTTACTCAGATTATACTTCCATTACACGAAAAATATTATATTTCTACTTACTATGAAGTTAGATGCAATCAATAATTTTAAACGTCTTAATTACTAGAAACCTATTTTGCTTTTGTCTAGAGTGTTGTTTACAGTCTGGGATACTTTTTTGATCTTTCTTCTATTGTTTTCCCACGTGCATATATTCTCAAGGTGGACGTATGGCGAGAACAATTAAAAGCTACTTTAATAACACCCCTGAAAGAAACCGCCTATTATATGGCCTGCATAGACAGCCGTTTCGACTCAAAGGGCTAACCCTTTATCTCTATGCCAAACGCATTCTGAAATATTTCGAGTGACGAGGGTGCCTCCGTCGTATATCTCCGGCAGTATTTTGACACACGAATCTTCAGCGAAATTATACAGTGTGTAAATGCATCTTTACCATCTTACTTTTACAGCAATGGCCGTAAATCCAGTAAAAAAAGAATAAAAATATTTTAGATCAGACTCTATACATCTCGATGTATGTAAGTATTTAATGATACCAATAGGTCTCATAATTACAATTCTTCAAGTATCAAATAAGCCTTACATTTGAATGTTTTTTTAAAATAAATATTTTTTTCTATCGCTAGATTCCTTTAGTATAAGAAAAATTTATCGCTGTTTTTTAAATGAAAAATTATTTTCAAGCATTTATCTTTGTTAAAAGTAATTCTTAATTGATGAGAGCAGATTACTATAAATTAAAATCCATCGCTAAATAGCCTCTGAATGAAATTTTCGTCTGACTAAATACAGTTTGCTCCACTGATTAAGTTAATGTCTACAATAAATTACTAGTGTGACTAAAAAATAATTAAGAATACAAAATTGTTTTCAATAAAATGCCGCTTCTACAAAATCCGTTGCTCAAAAAAAATGTAAGCATAGTATTTTCAACTTAAGTTAAACAATTTCAAACAAGTGTTAAAAATTAAGGAAAACTCTATAATTAAAGGTAAAATTATAGAATTATAATACTTGAGTTTATAACAATAAGTTCTTTTTTTATGTGAGATCAATTTTTAGGGTAGATCTTACGAGTGAGATTTTATTTTGTAAAAATAACGTTATCTACTGTAACCATTTTGTTTGTAGAGTTAACAAGAAACCGAACTTTGAAGAACGGAAGCCGGGTCAATGCCCTATGGCTTGATGTCTCTGTTTAGTAAAATTTGGAAAATCCTTTAAAAACATAAACTAAAAAAATCAACGTGCGTAACAGAATTGCACAAAAAGCCTTAAAACGAGAAAAGTATATGTTTCCAAAAAACAGTATGATCAGATCATAAGAGACAAAGTTTTCTAACATTTGTAAATAAAATAAAGTCAAGTCAAGGTAATGAGATGATCTTGAATTAAATTAAATTTTTTTTATTACACAGTGCTTTCCGGCTAGTGAGTTTAACGCTTCGGTGAAAACCAAAAAAGGATCATTTCTTCTGTTTCAAAAGGATCAAAGGACAAACGAAAAAAAGTCTTCGATACAAAGCTTTAGATTGTTTCTATTAAGATTTTATAAGAAAGAGTAGTATCTCGTAATTTCTGCATTTTGTTTTTTAAACAACATAAAACACACCTAGCTTGTACCAACTTTCACTGAAAATGTGCTTGCCCATCCTGGACTTTTGCTGATTCTTTTTGGAAACACCTCCTGAATATTTTAAGCTGAAAATCAGAAAAATCGTTGGGTGCACCTAGCTAAAAATTTGAATATTTAAAATATTTAAAATTTAATATTTTATTATCTAATAGTTTAAGTCTTCTCAAGCGAATTTTGAGGGAAAATTGTGTTAACATTTTTTTTTTAATACATACAAATGTTCAAACTCTCTGCTAACGTTACGGAAAATTCCGTAGCACAAGCCGTAGCACCATACCGTACCATTAGGCTATTTCCCTTTCGAGGTGTGTCTTACTCGGTGAGGAAGGGAGTAATGTGGGGAAGAGCGTATAGATTTTTAGATTGACCTAGAATTCTCGTGTTATTTATTTAAATAACACGTTCGTTACCCAACACTGCTTCGACCTAGGTTGCTGATCAACCTCTCTAGCGATCACCCCAGGCGAAGAGCTTCACAAAGTCATCATGTGAGGCTCCCCACTCGGGCCCATTAGTATCCAAGGTATTTTGTTTCAGGCATAATTCACTTTACAGACAGTCTTTTTATAAACTATTTGTCGCCACCCTTTTCCGTCCTGGCATACCTCTCTAGCTTTCTTCACGTCCATGCATTTCCTCATGCAAGGTCTTGTGTTTCTATGGCTTCATAAGTCTCTTTGAATTAGGGTCTCATATACACATTCCAACCATTCCTTTCGCGGACTGCCTCTGGGCACACTGCCATTTTATTTACCTTGATACACTTGTTTCGTTAGTCGTGCATCTTTCATTCTCTCAGCATGTCCAAAACAATCCTAACGAATTTCTTTCACATATGTCAACTAGTGTCTCCTCTACGCCACATTCTTTGAGGATTATCTCATTACTCACTTTGTCCATCAGTGTTTTGCCGCATATCATGCTCAGGAATTTTATGTTAATCGCGTTAATTTTATTTAAATAAATAGAATTTTGAGAACGGTTTTATTTTCTCTCATGAAAATTTGTTTTCTTGGCACTTACATGGTTCTTCCGTGACACCCGTCAAATATTATGGCACTCAATATTAAATCCGAGCTGGGACAGATTTTTTCTCGTTCTTCGAAAAAATTATTTATCCGGACAAATACAAAAATTTCGAATTTTTGAAATTTGTAATTCAAACATTATTTTTCAAGTGTAAAATACAATTATTTTTATTAAAATGCAGTGCTGATCCCCAGAGCTAATTAGCCCTCTATGGATAAAAGAATAATTTTCAATCGAAATTGTTATAAAAAGCGTCACCTATACCAAACAATACAGTTCGAAGGTTCTCGTCGTTCCGAGCCCTGTAAATTGAATACGCCAAAAAATAATGAAGCCCCACGTTAAAATAAATAATCATCACGAAAAAAAGTAAAAATCTTAGTCTCTTTAACTTTTTCTTCATGAAACTTGCTCGATATCGGCGGTACCACTTTGTGGCTGATACCCTGCATAGGCTGTAGTGATCCAAGCGTCGTGGAGGCAATAAAGTCGAATAGAGTCATAACGAGAGGCTAAAAAAATGGTCGCCTGAGACCCTTATACTTATATCGATATTGGTGTGGAGTGTAGAGCACTTGGGAGTGAATCGAGTTAGGCGAGTGCATTGCATGCATACATCGGAGATCTCGAGCAATTTTCTCGATAATTAGACGCGATAGGCTGGGGAACGTGCTTGGCCTCCCCGATGACGAAGAATAGCGGTGCCTGCAAGATACCGAGGGAACGGTAATACCTCTTGGAGGAGCAAAAAGTAACTCGACCAGCAGATATATTTATAAATATAACGCGAGAAGTCCAGAGGGTGCTGCCATTGTCGATGGTCAGTTGATAAGACAAGCTGGGTATACACCAATCCAATGGTGGGAGGCAGGTGGTATGTTCTTGATTCTCTCCTTATGATATCATCGATCTCACAGCTGCTGTTTCGCTACTCTTTCAGATGGCAGCTTCCTCTCCAATCTATTTTAATATCGCCTTAAAACTCGATTGTTTTTTTTCCTTAAGGTATTATAAGGATATAATTATTTTCTGAGGATTTATTTCAAATTGTGACTGTAGATTTATTAGAGTCTTATCTAAAGTTTCGTGCAATTAGAAAAGGGCTAACTATTTTGAAGTTGAGATGAGTAAAATCAAAAATCGCATCTTATGCACTTGAGGCTTATCCCAAGGTATTGAAAATATAATATATTTTAGCATGACGCCTAAACTGTTCTGACGATTTTTTTCAAAACTGATACATGATAGAAGGGCACAATACAGAGATTCTGTGAAAATTTCAGGATTTTTTTGCATTTCGTTTATGAAGTAGAGCCCTGAAAGTATGAAAGAACGGAGGTCTGATTGGTTAGACACTTTCGCACGCATACAGTTGATCGACGTGAAGTTGCAGCGTCTTCAATGGGCTTGTGTGTGTTCTTCATATGGATAGCTCTTTGTATGAATTTATCCGTATAATACCAAGTAATTTGCAATCTTTTTTTAAATCTGGGAGTATAGTTACGAATTTAGTTCAAAAAGTTACCACGCGTGTCAACAATTTTTGTTAGAAATCCCCTGAACACAGAAAACCAATGGTGTGATATTTATTGCATCTTAATTTAAATAATGGAAATATTCAGTGCTCCTGAATTTTTTTTCGTGTTTCAAAAATGCTGCAACTAAAAACAACAACGGATTCGATGTACTTTTGAGGATCGGTGTTTTACAGTAAAGTTTTAGAGACATTTTCAAAAATTCATGTAAATAGGTACTTTTACGTGAAAATAACGAGTTACCACAATAGTATTAGGAAAAAGAAGACCCTAGGTTTTTTCTACTTCCGGCCTGGAGCTAAAATCTTACGAATTTCTGGAAAAAGATTATTTGGAAATAGCTTATTTTTGGAAAATTTTACATGTAGAAATTGACACACGTAAAATGGGGTAGATCGAAACAAATTTTTGTATTTATTTTTAGTTCTAACCCCCGCCCCCCCCCCTAAAATTAAAAAAAAAAAAAAGGCTGAACACGCGCATAAAGGATAAAGATAAAAACGATGAAAAATTAAAATTTGGATTTCATTTAAAAGCCAAAACTTGTTTCAACGAGAACCAAGGTATCAGAAAAAATAGTTTGGAGCAACTAAATATAAATCCACATAGCAAAAATATAATTTTCATGTAGCCTGCTTAAATAAGAAAAATGTTTTGAAAACTGCAACAAAAAAACACATTCTATATATTATCTTATAATGAATTTTAATAGAAATAAAATAATAATATGTTATATTGAAACTGGAACGATTTTTATGGAATTTGGGTAACAAGAAAAACGTCATTTTTTTATTTTTCAAACAAATTATTTTTGGTTTCTAGATAAAGTAAAAGTCCCACATTTGTACCTGTCTAATAAGGAATCAATTTGTAAAAATCTTGATCTTTACTAAATAATTTTGAAATAAAAGTTGCAAAGAAGTTACACTGCACAATATTTCAACTTAATCTGCACATCGACAATGAAATGTTATAAGAAATATTATAAACAAAATTGGTTACTTTTACATAATTCCTTACTATTCAGAGTAAATAAAAATTGATAAAAATTGTTCTAATTTCAATATTCTGTATATATTCCTCTTTTATTTTATGTCAAACACATTTTCAATAATGCATATTACACATTTAATAGTCAGCTAGTCGAAAAACTGCCGTAATTCTATAAAAATACCAAAAAAACTTTTTTTTTACAATTTAATAAAATGCAAAGTTATTTAGACTGGATGAATTAAAATGGCATTATTGACCTATGCATTCCAATCTAGTTATTCCGAAATATTTTTGAAATATGAATCATATTTTTGAAAGCTTCAATTTCTTCTTCCGGCTTTTTTTGTCCATCTCGCATTGTCAGCCTAATAATAATTAATCAAATAAAAAGAATAGCAAAATAATATCAAAATAGGAATTTATATTTTTTTAAACATGTTCCAGATATAGAACTAAAACTCCAATTCCTATCAAAAAATTTTAAAAGCAACACAGAAAAAACCAAGAATAAAATTTGTTGCAGGAAATTTTTTAGAGCGATAAAGTTTTGTTCAGCCAACTTCGCGTCTTTCAAAATACATGTGTTTGTCATGGAAAAACAAAAGAAAGTTTAACCGATATTTGTGTAAAGTTTATCCTCCGAAGTTAATTTTTGTTGCAGAGAATCTTTCGTCGGAAATCGATGTAAAGTTTATCTTCTGTTTTTTCTGTGAAAATTGTAGGTATTTTGAAAAGCTTTAATTTCTCTTTAAAACATTTTTTACGTATTTTACGTCGTTTGGCGTAAAATTGGAATTATCGATTTTTGCATGGTATTTTTGATGTATAAAACCAGAACTGTCGGTTAAGGAAGGCTGGGTAACGAAGTCGTTCTTTCTTTTAGGACTAAAAAAAGTTTCCCAACGCCCGATTTGATTCGTTCATTTTTTCGAGAGTTATCGTGCTTACGAAAGGGGGGCCCGACAGACAGACAAGACGTCATCGTGAAAACTTGTTTTTCAACTTCAGGGAGTCTCAAAACATGGAGATCCGTTGCAAAATTAAGGTGTGGAATTTCGGAAAAATCTGATGCTTCTCTATTTCATAAATGATGAGATTGTAACAATTGATGAATTCTTTGTGAATTTCATTTTCGAATGACTAGATTTCATATATGAGTAAAAGCCACGCTATATTCTGCTTAAAATATGCATAAAAAATACTATAGTCGACAAAAAGCGCATAATCAGAATTATGAGTCTTTCTTCGGAGCGTACGCGAGACGAAATTTTGAAAAAGGGACAAAAGAAGAGACCAAGAAGGCCATTATGAATATATTGGTCGGTCGAACAAGCGGCCGATTTTATCTTCGGAATTTCGAGGCCTGTCTGAAGCCGCGTGGGAGGATGATACTTCTTCCCTCTTCCTCTTTTGTTTTTGCTCTTTTAAACAGTCTTTTTTCAACTCTTTAAACCTTTTTTCCTCCCTTCCTAATTCTCTTTCCGTCCCTAATTCTTTTTACTTTCTTTCCAGAAATCTGCTATACCTTACATGGGAGGATTGCTTTTTTGAATATCTCATTTTATTTTAATATTCTAGTATGTACATAATTTTATGAGAATTTCCTATATATTTCTTACTTGATTCCACTGTAAATCCATTTCGCCCCTAGCGCCGGCACATTGAGGTACCAGTGACGTCACAAAAGTCACGTCGTCAGTGTTGAGCCTGGGGCCTCACTTGCACAAACGCTGCTATTAAGCATGAATACCTGTGGTACTTTACCTTTCAGTACTTTAACAAGCCCAGAGACTTCTGAGAGAACCACTATTTTTTATTCACCATTAGAAGTACTGCCATCGATAAAAACGGATAATTGTTCCGATTCAAGTTACTATGTCAAGAATAGGCATTGTTCAGAGAAGCAAAGAAATGAAGAAATGTACAGTAATTAATTTTTCAAAGCGGAAGTTTTCTTTGTCTTAAATTGCACGTGTACTTCTTGTTTCTAGTGCAATTCGAGACATTTGTTATTAATAATGTGAAAATAGGCTATAAAAACCTTTCAGGAGAGAATAGTTTTAGTTTCTTATACTGATACTTTGCTTTATAGAACCAAAGATTTTATTAATGATGTTTTATAAGTATTAATTATTTTTCTAGTATTGAATTTCTATGTTTAATTGGTTATTCATGTGACTTTTGCGTTTGACAGATCATGAGACTCTTGCGATAAATGCTAATTTATCAATCTCATCATTGGACACTCCTGATCACTATCGCCCATACTTCAAGGCCCACCCTTAATTACAACCTTTTCATAATGGCATCTTTACTCATAAAATATACTTTCAGCGTGAATTCTTTCATGATGGACTGAGATGGCAAGTTTATTATTATATAAATCACGAATTTTATCATGGTAATCGACACTTGCTTTCCATAACTTTCACGGTTTCTTAGAAAGATTAACAATCTTCGTATATCATAGATCGAAATCAGAAGTCAATTAAGTAATTTTATTATAATATTCATATATTTTTATGAATTTCATAGTGAGTGGAACTGGCAATGGGTGACCATGCTAATGTTTTTTTTAAACTCTTATGTTCTAAAGCATCGTACGAAATTTTTATTAGTAGCCGAAAAAATTATGTTTACAAAAATTTAGATACATTGAGTTGGAGCAAAAGAATTTTTGATTTTAAAAATAAGGGACACCCTAGGTTATATCCATCTATACTGTTCATCGTTTTGAGATTTTTATAACCACTTTACAGAAAAAACGAAATGTAATCTTTACAGCGATTTTAGAGTAATCTTTACCTGCAACAAAAATCAACTTCATGTGTTAAGATTTACCCAACACGTGGAAAATGGTTACCATATCAACTCTATTAAATCTTATTTTGTTTCCATGCGAACAAATTCGACTTTATCTACTTGAAAATTAACCGCAACAAAAATTCACTTCTGTTTTTTCTGTGTTATGCCGACTTCACTTTAAACATAATATTCCTATCACTGTTTCAATTTGTAATTATTAATTATTATGAAAAATCTGAGTTTTGTATTAGCATAAAAAGTATCTTCTACTAAAAATTCAAAGATTCAATCGATAGCAATGAAAGATTTTTCACACGAAGACAAGATGCCGGCACCAACGAAAATAAAAATGGGATCAGATAGCAGTTCAGAGGGTTGTTTAGTATGCAGCGATGCATTCATATCAATCGGACCATGCATATGCAAAACTCGGAGTGCACATATGTGCGAAAAACGCCGATGCATAAATTAATGCTCGTAGGCAATGCCTTACACCGTGCAATTGTTAATTACTACCTTCGTTCGCGTCGGTATTCTAGTTCTTTTAAAAGCCCACACTGCACTTACCATCAAATCTTAACTGAATTAATTTCAGAATTATTAAAAATAAGATTTTTCTACATTAATAATAATAAGATTTAAATGCATTAATTCACTTTGCCACAATTAAGATCCTATGTTCCCGCTCACTTTTCGCGGATTTTTTGTACGTCTCGTGACTTTTTCTGTCATGACATTATGACAGTTTATTAGTATACCTCAGTTTGACATCTTATAAAATTGCATTGAACATGAATCCGTTCCCCGTGCATGAAAATGCTTTATCGTTGATTTTCAAATCTATAGTTTTTCACTTCAGAATAAATGATTGAATTTTTTAAATTGTGATTTATAATTTGAAAATTAATCATTTTTAGCTATTTAGTTTCAAGATCTTAACTTAAGAGTACTTCAATTAATAATCAAAATTTGGAATTTTTAATTTGTACCGCTTCAATTTTGATTTCATTAATTTTGAAAGTTTCCAATTAGAAAGCATATAATTTTTAAAGTGCTTAGCATAATTAAACTTCAAAGGATCACAATATTTAAAATTCTTTAAATATATCAGGACAATTTCGCTATAAATCTGTCTCAATTTCATATTGAAAGCCTTGATAGTCAGTTTCAAATTTAAAAATTTTAGAAATTCATTTCAGATTCAGAATCAATCACAAATTATTTTAGATAGCGAATATTCTAAATTGCTTGGTTTTATTTTTAAACGTACATAACAGTCTGATTATTTTAAGTCTTCGAAGCCGTAGTATATCAAGATGAAAGACTTGTTTCCCAATTTTAATATAAAGCATTTGTAGTTACACATTTTTTAATTAAATGCCATCAGAATGATTTAAAAAACAAAAATAAAAACAATAATTTTTCAAATTCAAGCCTTAAAAATTAGAAGATTTTAAAACTAGGCAATGAAGAAATAATTGTTTTTTTTTAAATGTTCCAAAATATTCAGCATTTCATATAATGATAATTTCGAATTGAGAGGCTTAAAATTGTGCAATTTAAAACATTAGAATCATATACAGAAATCTTGTTTTGTATTATTTTTTTAAATTTTTACTTTTTATTCTAATATCTTAAAATTGTCCGATTTTTGGTTGAAGATTTAAAAAAAATAAACCGTTTAAAATTGATAAATATTTGATTCGAAATTTCTGTGATTTTAAATGGATACAATATTTTAGATTTCTGAATTTTCATGTTAAACGCTAAATTTTAAAATTTTCCCTTGCATACGTTTTAATTCTGCAATTAAATTTAAAATATTTGTATTTTGAAAAATATAATTAACAATTTAAAAATGTTTAATTTTCAAAATATTTGAATTTCCTTAAAATAATTGAAATTTTAAAGGGTATGAATATGAAAGAATTTTTAAAACACAATTCTTGGGAAATAAACATTTTTGAAGTTTTAAATTAAGTTCTGATTCATTCAATTTGTAACGTTTCGTAGTAATCCTTTTTTATTTTTCCCATTGAAAATTATATTTCTTTTTACTTAGTAACAATTAAAAATTCTAGAATTTTAGAAGATTTGATTCAATTATATCAATTAAGTCTTCAATTTTAAGTTGTCCCATTTCAATCGCTTCGAAATGAGAAATATTATAAGTTCAATTACTTTGAATTTTAAATGATACAATTTGCAACATTCTAATCTAAAAATATTTAATTTTTAACGTCTTGAAATTCTTACGATTTTCGAAATTTGAATCAGAAATAATACAATTTCAACTTCTTTCTACTGAAATTGTCTAATTTTCAAAATTTAAGCCTTAAATTTTTCCATGTTGAGAGCTTCTGATAAAAAAATTTCAATTTCAAATGCTTTTATTTAAAAAAATGATACAGTTTTAATTCCTTTCAATTTCATTCAATATATTGTCCTTTCTTTTTTATTTGACCTAATCTAAAATTATTTGATTTGGCACGTTTTCAATTCAAAATTGTTCAATATAGTTCTTTAAATTTCAAACTCTTTCAATTAGAAATTATTAATCATCGTGTTAACAAATTTTAACTTGATGTTTAATAATTTGGTTAATAATAGATTTTCAAAAAATGTCAATTTTGCAAGGGTTAAAAAAGTAAGTACATTAAACTTGAAATATTTTTCACCAATAATTCTTAAAAGTTTCTTACTTAAAATTGTTTAATTTTGAAAGTTCAAAATTGTACATTTTTTTAATTTTACCAAATTTTAGACGACGATTTGAATTTCAACTTTTTATAATATATTACAATGCGACATAAATTGAATCCAGATATGAAGCCTCTGCCCGTTAAATGCAGGGATATCTCTATCTCTAATTTTTCTACAGAAAGGTATGTGGAAACACGAAGAGTCCGATTAGATGGAATATCTTTATCTAATTCTTAGTTTCGCGAAATTCTGAAGGTGGTGCACGCGAACAGGATCAACGACATCCTGTGAAGGTGCAGGACTTAAGTACTTTCACGAAACATCGCGTGCTAACTTTTTTTTGGCTATTTTACGCTACAATTTATCTCGCATTCTTATTCAACTTACTACATTTACCTGATACAGAAAATACAAAACTTGCGGGAAAAATGAACTGAACATACATAATAATACATAAAAATAGAACGTACAGATTCAAAATGCAATTTGTGCAAGGCAGATGAAAATTGTAGTAGTGCAACAACTGACAAGACCTCCGACGATTACTGTTGCACGGATAAAAATAATAGGGGAGACCAGGGCGGGACGGGACACCGGGGTAAGACGGGACACCCGATATTCTCTTAAGTTGTATGGTTTTCAGAACTATTCTTTTCAGGAATAGGTAGAAGAACTGATTCCTCAATGCTCAATAAAGAAAAAAATAAAAAATATTAAATAGCACAAGAAGACAGTAACGTTGAAATTTCAGTTACGTCATCCATCCAAATCCAACAGAAATGGTTCACGCGGTCCTGCCTGTTTACGTTCGGACGGCCTGGAAATAGAATTAGGGACAATCCAAACCATGCCCGAAACCCATCTTAATTCCAAGTTCCAGTGTAGTTCAATTTTCAACTAAAAACGGTCAAGTTTCAAGTAAAAATAGAATAGTTAATTTTCAGTTAAAAAAATTATTTTTCAACACAAAAAACTAATTTTTAATTTTTTCATGACGAAAAATATAATAGTAGGCTTTTCAATTAAAAAGAATTATTTTTCAACGAAAAACAGTCGGATTTTCATATTGGACTCTACATTAATTGAGTTCAATTTAAGCAAAACAAAACTAGAAAAAGAGGCAAGTTTTATTAAAATAGGGGCAAAATAGGAATATTTTGAAGAAAATAAAAAGAGGGGAATAGGGTAAAGAGTGTGGAGTCTGTACATATTCAGATGCTTTACTTGTAAAATAAAATCACTAATTTTCATTTTTTCACGCATTTGAAAAAAATTTTATTTACCCTTATATTTTCCATCAGTGATGTCAAATTCAGCATTAGCCTCCCCCTCCCCTACGCCCGGTCAGAAATGTATCAGAGGTGTGCCAGTATAGATCACAGTTATCATTAAGAGTTCTTCCAGTACTGAGATAGTACTGTAAATACAACATTTTGAAAGATGTCTTTGCTTTAAAAGAAAGAAAGAAAGAAAGAAAGAGGAGCGATTGAGCTTCGAACAAATACGCGAAATGCATTTAAGAGAGTAAAGGCGTTGTGTATCACTCTAAACCTCATGAATATTCACTAATGGCGAACATTGTACACATCTAGACGTTCTGCATAGTTAAGCACAGAGAAGCGTTTAAGGGAGAGCTCGGGCGACTTGACTAACGACTCGAGACGCCTAATTGGCGATATTATACGTATAAATATTCCGAAAATGAAAAGCTCCTGGAGAAAGAAGGTAAAGTAAAGTAGAGGAGGGAAAAAGAGGTCGTCACATTCGCGCCAAAGTTATTTACGATCCTGCCCCTTCAGAGTCTTCCTATGATACCTTACGCTCAAGCCGTCGCACTGAATTACGAGGTCGATCATTAAGAATGCTTCCACTGTCTTAGCCTACTCGCGAGTACACTACGGATAATTACGTGTGCACTTACCGAAGTACGTGCAAACTTCCTGATCGCCCTTCATCTTCTTCACTCGAAACGCAAGAGTTTTTTTTTACTTTCATGCACTTACCGGCTGAAATTCAAAATAAAAGACGTTTATTACCGATTCTACCAATTTTACGTGTAATTTCATTATTGTAAAATAGTTGTTGGTGGAGTTTTATTGAAAGTCAAAAGCGTTTCACCATATTTTACAATTCTGTTCTCAAGGGTCAATATAATCACCTATGCTGATCATCTGATTATTATACACAGTAAATTAAATGTAATGGAGATATTCAAAAAGTAGTTTTGTGATTTTATTTAACAAATATATTCGTTCTTCTTAACAGCAAAATTGATGTCAAAGAATGATCACTAGCAATTTTGCAATTGCTGGTATCTTAGAAAAAATGATTACCGTTGTAGTGTATACACAGAATAAGTAGAGTTCAAAAGTTCCAGGAGATGAAAGGTCATCTAATGAAAATGCAAGACTAAAGCAATTGCCACTTTAAAAGTTATTGTAATAATAATAACTTATTGTCTACATTTTACTCTTCTAAAGAAGCTATAATAATTTTAATGTAACACATTCTTGGAATTATTACTACCCTTCGGAATGAAAATTAATATCACATAGAAATGTAGCCATTTTATTTATTTTCATACGTCAATTTTAATTATCCCGGGTTAAATTTTTTATGAATAGACTAAATAATAAGTGTAATCTTATATATAATAATAAAAGATCTGCTCATCAGGAAATTACACATATATAGGTAACAATATTCGTTTTGTAGAACGTCAGTCATATGGACAATGATACTTTCGAAATAAAAAACTTTTCAAACCGTGCCCAAAATATTTTTTCATCGCGCCTCTATTGAAACTTCGAGTTTCGATACCTGTAGAGCGGGTTGAAACACGATGTTTGCAAGGAATGAATATTTGTGATGGGCCATTTTACAACAAAATAGCTCACAGCTATAGATGCCAGATGACGTGTCATACGGCCATGATAATTAATAAGAATTTGAAAAATCTGTTTAAAATATATACGCAGAGCAGATATCAATATTTGAAAATTTGGAAAATGTGAGTATTTCAACGATTTATTTGACTCTATCTTCAACATTTCAAAATATCTTCTCATTTTGTAGTAAGATACATAAATATTATTCAGCAATTTTTCATTTTAAACTTGTAGTTTATAGGTCACATGGATGATAGGAAACTTTGCATATTTTGTAATTATAATTTCTAAACACAGTCTTCCAACAGTTAAAAAAATTTCCAAATTGTCCTTTAATATTAGTACTTTACTGAGATATTTTCAAAAAAATGGTATTAATCGAATGAAATGTGGAAAATGACTGGGACATAAAGTAATCAACTTTTTGGCAATCACTTTACTGCAGTACATAATACTTCGTGTACATAGAGGAAATTATGAGATACATGAGTCGATATGGAGTTTAGAATTTTTATTTTGATATATATATGCATGCTAATTCGAATGAAATTTCACGTTTGTTAGGCTTATTTTTAGGTTAAATAAATTAAATTTTACGCTGTACTCCAAGCCGAACTGAGATGTATAGGCGCAAATAAAAAGTCATACTTTCTTACTTTTTACACCCATTTCATATTTAATTGAATAAATTAAGGTTTTGAAATTGTTTACCATGAAATGCTGGATTTAAATGAATTCAAATATTTTTAAATTTAAAAAAATTCAAAATAAATGAATGAATTATATACTCAAACATTCCATTTTTTTAACAATTCGACGGTCATTATTGTAGGATTTTAACAATTGGTGATATTATTATTATTAAAATGAAAAAATATTGCGCTAATACTATAGATGTTTCTTTTACTGTAAAATAGTATTATTTTTTCACGAAATAAATAAAAAATGTAAATCAGATGATTTTCTTAACGGCTTATGGACTATTTTCATTTAAAATTCCAGAGAAAGCTAAACGATGCTATAAGACCATCGCCATTTTCATTAGATTATTAAATGCACATAAAGCAACATTTATTTTTTCACGCAATAGTTAATAAATTGATTCATCCACCTAAAAAAATTGTACTCAATGGGTTGTAAATTGTTCCTCCGGAAAGGTTTTTTGCTTCTCCTGTAAAATTATGTTGATTGGACTTATTACAGCACCGTTTAACTTGTCCCGCTTCAATTGTTTATTGAAACCTTAATTGCCATTATTTTATTCAAAATCATATAAAGTACAAAAGAGGCCGTGTTTTCGATCGTAAATATATCAATATCTCAAATTTCATACAGCAGCATATTTTCCTTAATGTCTGACCGGTGATGCAGTATCTACTTAAAAGGCTGTATACTTTTCTTTTATACTATACGATAATTGATGTTTATCAATTGAATTTTTAATCTCCCAATTTCAATGAATGTTATTTTTTTTTTTTTAATTTCGAAAATATCTCATTATCAGGAATATAAACTGCGCAATGCTAAGAATGAATTGTCTGACAAAAACTGCCTTATCTACTTGAATTAATGTACTACTTAAAAACTCTTTATTGCTTACCTCTTTTTCATATCTCTTTTTGTTTTATACTCAAGTACCTTTATGTCTCCTTTAAGAAATATTACTGGGAACTATATATAAGTACCATTTTTTTTAAGTGCGCGTTAAAAGCAAAAAGAGGCGCGTGCTTTCAATTAAATTTCGCGTTACTTAGAATCTTGTAGTCTTTTTGTGAGTTTTTTCTTCATCTCAGTGCAATGGCGTTTTACATGTAGCTTGCGGATCTGCGCGGTAAGGTCTAGTAAGAGGAAGACGTGATCGATGCCCGTGGGATGCGAGGGCGTTTCTGGTGCGGGAGGTGGTTGAGACAAATGGACGTCGCGCGTCTCCCAACCACGCCCTCCGCGAGAGAAGAGAACCTCTGAGTGCGTACTCTAATGTACCCGTGCTCGGAGTATTTCCACCCTAGGGGGTTCCAGGTTACGACACTGCTGCGGTCTAGGAAACGATAAGTGCGTGTGCCGCACTTCAAGCGCCTCAGGGGATAAGTGTCTCCAGCATTGGCGTCGACATTGAAAAACACGACAATAAAAGCTATAAAAAGTGTCTGTAAACACTTAATTTAAATCAGTCAAAACTTGACTAAATAAATTAATCAAGTATGCTTTGACTGAAAAATCAGTCAATTTTACTGACAAAACAGTCGTTTTAACATATGAATCATTCAATATTGCTGACTGAATCAATCAGTCACTTGAAATGCCTAAATTTCAATCAACATAAGTGACTGATTTGTCTACAATAATAAAATATTAACATTATTGATGTATTAAAATTTTGCATTAAATTCGTAAATCTTAATAAATTATTGAAATTGACCATAAAGACTGATTAACACATTGAAAGTTACAGATTACATCATTCAAAATTATTGATTCGGTCATTGGACCTTACTGATTGGATCAATTCGTTTTTCTTCGTGCCAAATAAATTTCCCTGTTTTAAAATTCATCTTTTTTGTTGAATTCAATTCTTTTCAATTTAAAATTAGAATCTTTTTTGTTTGAAATATCAACTATTACATTTTTTTGCGAATAAAATAATAATGTTTCATTTTCGGTTGAAAATTTATCTTTTTTAGTGGAAAATTCAACTATTTGGTTTAAAATGTATGCATTTTGTGGAAAATTCGTCTTTTTTGGTCAAAAATCAATCTTCTTGATTGAAAAAGTCATTTTTTTTAATTTAGCTGTTTTTTATTTAAAATTGAATTTTTTTGAGAATTAATTTTCTTTTATTGAAAACGTTATTGCTTGATTGAAAGTTGATCTGTCTGATTAAAAAATTGGTTCTTTTGGTCAATGACACATCATTTAATTTGAAAATTCATCTGCTCAGTTGAAAATGTAACCACTTAGTTGAAAATTCCTTTTTTTGGTCAAAATAATTATTTTTTAGTTGAAAGTTCAACTTTTTGGTTGAAAATTCTTGCATTTTGCTGAAAATTCGTCTATTTGGTAGAAACTTAATCTTCTTGGTTGAAAATCTGTCTTTTATGTTTCAAAATTCAACTAGTTTTTTGAAAGTTAAACTAATTTGTTTAAAAAATCATTTTTTTGGTTGAAGATTCATCAGTTTAGTTTAAAATTCATCCCTCTTGTTGAGAATTGAGCTTTTTCATTAAAAATTCGTCTTTTTTGTAGGAAATTAATATTTTTGGTCGAAAATGAATCTTCTTGGTTAAAAATTAATATTTCTTGGTTGAAATATCAACTATTTTTTATTTAAAATTAAAATCTCATTTGCTTGAAGTATCAAGGAATACATTTCATTGATAATATTTCACCTTTTTGCATTCAAAAATTTGTATTACTTGTTTGAATGTTGAACTACTTTGTTAAAAATTAATTTTTTGGTTAAAAATTCACCATTTTAGTTGAAAATTCACATTATTTCTGTTAATTTTTTGAAAATTGAACTATTTTGTTGAAAATTTGTTTTTTCATGAAAATTAATTTTGGTTATTGCAAATTGAAGTATTCAATTTTTGGTTGAAAATTGACATTTTTTAGTTCAAAGTTCAACAGATTGGATCATTCAAAGTGACCGATTTTATCTGTGAACCATATTGTCTCATTTGAAAAGTCACTTTTTACCGATTTCTCAGTCGTCGAATCCGAAATATTTGATTCAGTCAAAACTGACTTCGAACCAATCACGCTTGACTGATTCAAATTTAGAGTGTACCAAATCACTTACAATGCTGCTAAAAAGATCATTTTTAAAGAAATAGTGAAACACCAAACTGGTCAAGGTTTTTTTCTTTACTGTCTAATTTGACTTAAAGTTTCAACCCCCTTTCTAATGAGAGAAAGTCACACATTTCTTTTAATGACTTTGTTCCATTTTTCAAAGATATTTTATTTTTTAGATCCATCACTTTTTTTAAATAACGCACACAAAGAAACGGAAATGATCTAGGAAAAGGCAGTTATCAATATTTGTTGAAAAATTTCACGGAAAGGCGCAAGTAACTACTATAGTAATTATGCTATCGCTTCCGTCGCTAAAAGCTTGGCGCTATTAAATCCAAGCAAGAAAAGTATTTACGTTGGTTATGGCTCTGCATTATCGACTTTTTTCCCCTCCGCGAAGCGATAAAATGCGTGCTGGTCGTTTTTTCTAAACTCTGCTATTTCCTTAATTGAGTCAATTATGTTTTTGTTTATAGATGTTCTTGTTTCTGACATATAGGAATACGTAGATAAAATCTTGATATTGTTATTTTAAAATTGAATGGAAAAGTTTTCGTAAAGGTGACACGAAAATTGGCAAGATTTACTGTGTGAAAAAAGAATAGAACGACAGTTGTAGATCAAGGTGGACAGATAATAGGACCATACCTGAACATGGGGTGGACACTCATTACTCAAGCCAAACAAATTGACGCGGACGTAAGAATTGCCTACGGCGCTCGTTTAGTTCTTCCAACATCATGGACCTGAGCCGCCTTTAAATGATTATAACGATGAGCCCCAGGCTTTCTTTTCAAGGTGCGATGCCGAAGAATGACTTCGGGAGATAAGCCACACTCATCATTAAGCAAAAAATACATGAAAGTCCAAAAAAGGAAGGAAAACTTCAAAATATATTCGCACCTGTGATTGTAAAAACAATACTACATTTCAAATGGATATTAAAGTTATGTTTCTTTCATTTCAACATTTCAAAATGCATAATTTTGAAAATGTAAAATATTTTTAATTGATAAATTTAAAACTTATTAAACTTTCCAAAGGTTTTTTTCTGTTACTCGGAATCTTGAAAATCATATCCTTATACGGTTTCAAAAATCAGTGTTAATAAGGGTGTGCAATTTGAAATTGGAAATGTTTAATTTGAACTTTTAATAATAATAATGTCAATGTGACAGTTTATTAGGTTACATCTGTTTGGCATCTTATAAAATTGTCTTCGAGATGAAGTTTGATTTCATTAATTTTAAAAGTTTCCAATTAGAAACGCAAATAATTTTCTAAGTTTTTAGATTATTTAAACTTTAAGGTTTCAAAATGTTTAGAATTCCTTAATTCTGAACTGTGAGAATTACAATGAATTCTTTTTTACAGAAATCGAATTTTTAGTAGAAAAAATGTGCCCAATCACTTTGAATGTCAGTTAATATCACATGATATGATATTTGTTATGATAATATACTTATTATCTTTAACATTTCTATAATTTAATTTAAAATTGTCGTTTTGAATACTCAATTCTAAAACAGTTTAATTTTCGAGGCCTTGAAACTAAAGTTTTTTTGCTTCGAAAGCTTATATTCGAAGATATTAATTGGTTTGAAATTTCCAAATTTGTGAAGGTTTCTAATTTCAAATTTTACAATGTTGAATATGTAGTTTTAAATTCAAATATTCAAAATACCCGGTCCGCACAATTTCACTATTAAGTCTTTAAAAATTACAAAATTTCATATTGCAAGCCTTGATAGTCAGTTTTGAAAATAATATTTTCATTTTTAAATATTCTAAATTGCTTAGTTTTAATTTTAAACGTGCAAAATTGTCTGGTTTTTTAGATTCTTCGAAATTGTAGAATATCAAATTTAAATTTCAATTATGGTTTTGAGACTTAATATTTGCATAATTTTCAGTTTAAAGGATTTAAAATTGAACAATTTAATGAATTAAAACAATTAAAAATCAAGACAATAATTTCTTAAATACAAGCCTTAAAAACGAGAATATTTTAGAACCAGATCGTAAGAATTGAATTATTTTTTATTTGAAAATGTTCCAAAATATTAAAAATTTCAAACTCAACTAGTATTACTTTATAACTTTGTATTCCTTACTTTCAATTTTTAATTTTCAAAGTATTACCTTAAAATTTTCCGATTTTTAGTTGAAGATTATAAAAAATGAATTATTTAAAATTGCAGAATATTTTATTGGAAAATTTCTAGAATGGATAATGATTCTAGATGAAGTGTTAAAAATTAAACGATTTGAAATTAAAAAGTTAAAAATTATATCCTTTAATATCTAAATATATAGGAATTAAAATATGCCTGAAATTCATGCCTCAGAAATTTAATAATTTGTCTAATTTCGAATGAGTACAATTTTAGAGTTCTGAATTTTCACGTTAAACGCTAAAATTTTTAGTTTTCCCTTTCATTAGTTCTAACTTTGCAACTCAAATTGAAATATTCGCATTTTAGAAAGTAGAATCATTAATTAACAATTTGAAAACTGTTAGCCTTTAAATTATATAAATATACTTAAAATAATTGAAATTTAAAAGGATATAAATTTATAAAAAAGTTTTAATATCACAATTTTTGCCGACTAATTTTTTTCAGTTTTTAATGAAGTTCGGATTTGTTTAAGTTTCATCGTTCCACAGTAGAAATTTTTTCATTTTTAAAGTTTCCCCTTAGAAATTACTTTTTATTTTTTAAATAATTAAATTTTTAGGGTTTGAAATAAAAAATTCCATTTCCAATGGTGAAAATTATGGTAAATTTATTTTTCAATCTTAAATTTATTTTAAATATTTTTAGTAAAACAGCTGACAATTTTTGAATTTTTTCAAATTTCCTATCGGATTTCAAAACAGGGCGAGAAATTCTATCAGAATCATAAAGAAAAAGATAAAAATCTTTATTAGATTTAAAAATATCACATTTTTAATCAAAATTTTGATAATATCCGCGTTTTTAATTTAAAAATATGTTTCGTCATATTTCCTTTCAAAAACAACATATTTGAAAATATAGCTGTGTTACCTAAATATCTAGCTGTTTTAACTCAATATTTAGGTATGACAGCTAGAAATTTAGGCAACACAGCTATATTTTCTTAGAAGATGAAATCCAGCTAAACGTCTAGCTGGGACAGATAAACCATTTTTTTCAGTGTAGTATTTTAGAAACTTTGACTTTGAAACATTCACTTTAGTTTTCAATTTGTCAAATTTTAATCACTCCGATAATTAAAAATTATTTCAATTCAAAAGTTTTCAATCTGAAAGTATTCAATTTTTAACGCTCTTTAACAGGAATAATACAATTTTAATTTCTTTGAACTTTAAATGATCCAATTTTCATTTATAATCTAAAACAATCGAATTTTTAATGCTTTAAAATTGTCCTATATTTCGAAATTTTTATGTGAATCATTAAATTTTGAAATTCTTTAATTCAAAGTAAAATTGCTCAATTTTAACGCTTTGAATGAGAAATTATACAATTCCAAATCCGTTTTAATAAAACCGAATTTTCAAAACTTGCAGGTGTGAAGCTCGGGACAGTGAGGGTGCGTGTGTTAGCGTTCGCAGATGAAAAGTTTGTTATGGCAGAGTCAATCAAAGACTTGCAGATAATGTTGAGTAAATTGAATACAAATATGAAGAACATGGGCCTCAAAATTAACGTAAATAAAACAAAAATTATGGTATTTGATGGAAAGGATGGGAAAACAATACGCAACATTATCCTAAATGGTGAAAGAATATAACTTAAATTGATAAGTTCATATATTTTGGTAGTCTATTCACTAATAACGGAAAGGTAGATGCAGAGATAGAGAGGCGTATAAATGAGGGTAAGAAATTTTTCGGTAGAGCGGGAACCATTGCCAGAAGTAAAATTATCGAGAAAAATATATCAGTTAAAGCTAAAATGGCGATACATAATTCTATATTTACAGCCACTGTGCTGTACGATAGCGATACATGGACATAACAAGAAAAGAATAAGAGTAAAATTAACGTGGTTGACATGCAATACCTGCGCATGGTGTGCGGTAAAACGCTAATGGGCGAAGTTAGTAACGTAAGAATCCTCAAAGAATGTTGTTCAGATGAGACAATATTTGACAGGAATGAAAGAAATTCGTAAATGGCTGCGTACCGAAAGGCAGACCGAGGAAAGAATGGTTAGAATGTGGGAATGAGACCCTAATTCGAAGAGATATGAAAAGCCAAAGAAACACAAGAACTTGCATGAGAAAATTCATGGACGCGAGGAAGCTAGAGAGGTTTGCCAAGACAGGAAAGTGTGGCGACGAATAGTTTATAAGAAATGCATGAGGAAGAGTGTCAGCGGAGTGAATGATGCCTAAAACAAAAGACCTTGGACACTAATGGGCTCGAGTGGAGAGCCTCACATGATGACTTTGTGAAGCTCTTCGCCTGGGGTGATCGTTAGAGAGATTGATCAGCAACTTGGGTCGGAGCATTGTTGCGGAACGAACGTGTTACTTGAATAAACAACACGGGAATTCTAGATCAATCTAAAAATGTATACCGCCCCCCTCCCATGTTACTCCTTTCCTCTGCGAGTGACTCACACTTACCCCGAGAGGGATATGGCTTATAATGTTATAATAGTATGAAATTTTTCAATTTTGAGAGCTTCTGATTAAAAAATTTTCAATTTCAAAGTTTTCAAATTCAAATGCTTTTATTTAGAAATTATACAAGTTCCATTCCTTATCATTCCATACGAAATAATTTCCTTTTTTAAACAATTTTACCTAATCTAAAAATGCTTGATTTGGAACGTCATCAATTCAAAATCGGTCAATATGTTTTAATTCAATTTCTAAAGCTTTCAATTCGAAATTAATCATTATTGTTGTAAACCTTTTTAAAATTCAATATTACTAATGCTGTTTAATAAGAGATTTTCAAATTATTTATATTTTTAATGTTAAGAAATATAAATGCAGATTCGTGAACCATTGGTTACTACTAGATTTAAATAATATTAAACTACATATTCGAAATCAAAAGTTTTGAAATAGAAGCATTGGAAATTGAAAAATTGGTAATGAAAAAAAAATACAAACTCTTCCATCTATTCAGTACTGAAAACAAAAAAATTAATATTAGATAGAATACATTTCGTTGGTTTCATGGTGGATGAGTATACAAAAAAAAGTGTTAATGCAAATATGAGTAATGTTCTTTTAATACAAGGCTCGTATCGTTTATTGAATGAACTTTGGGTGTTTACCTCCCGCGGAGATCAGTGACGTATCATTCTTCGCAACGCGACTCCAATGTCGAAAATAAGTAATGACATCTGAATGACTGGACAATGTTAAACACCTGCACTCGACGCGTTATCGCGCGAATCCCGCTGTTAGGAATGGCTTGGCCCTATATCGTTATTCCTCCTCGATGATAGTCAATGCTCATCTCATCTCTGAACAAGATGGGTGGTCTCTCAGCGGACGTGCCTATGACATGTTGTTGCTGTAAACGATTCGACGTGACTCTACGCACGAACCGTCCAGAAGCGACAATTCATTCACACGTGCTGTGCCATCACACTAGAAATTCAGTTTCACACTCTACATTGAATTCCATCATCACAACTCTCACTTATGAATATCAGAATCACTCGAGGGGATAACCACTCTTGTAATCTGGTGTACACTCTGCAATGTGCTCCCATGTAATCTTGTGTAATCCCTTGTAACCTTTGTAATCACATATATCCCCACGGCATTAGCTAGACTAGACGGTGAATCTCGTTTTGGGAAGAGTCCAGATGTCAAGCCATTTCGAGCGCAGGTAGCACTCGGATGGGTGACCATGTCTGACGTGCGACCGGGTTTATTCGCTGCGTTCTAACTAATATCGAGCAAAAGGTTTGATGCCGTGGTTGATTGTGTGCAATCGATAGGTAGGGTCGAATGTTTGCCTTCAACCTCGACTGTCAACTGTACTTTTACCGCGGTTTTGGTGGTTAAGATCCCACCTTAAGCTGTAGATCTCCCATCATGCACGGCTTTACCCAATATGACAAAATTAGGCATACTGCGTCCGTGAATGATGATACCGGGACAGCCCTGTTGAAACTATTCAAAAAAATCCACCACTGTCAAAAATTTCTTCGAGATATTGGGCTGTAACGATCTTAAGCCTTAAATAAAAATGAGCATCCCATGTAATCTATGCAATAATGCAATCCCTTATATCCTTGTAATCTTGTGTAATCCAGTATGATATCGTGTAATCCTGCATGTAATCTGGTGTAATCCCATGTAATTTTGTGTAATTTTTTGTAATAGTTTGGTATATCAATAGACACCATTCTTTTCACTTTTTAAATCCCTATTAAACGCGACATTATGCGTTTCTGGGCACTATATATGCATTTAGCAAAAACCAACTAAAATAAAGGGCTTAGAATAAAAATATAAAGTAGTTGATTATGGTACCTTTATAGGCTTTATATCCCTTATCATTTATATCTCCTTATATCTGTTTTGTTAAATTATTATTGAATTTTTCCGAAGTTTAGTTGCATGAATATTAGATAATATATACTTTTTTAATACTATATAGAATTCTAAATATATATTTCATTTATAAGAAAAAAAAGTAGGGAAAATCTTATTCAAACAACTTTGGGATCTTGACAGATCACACTTATGGTTTCACAGGCAATCAGCAATGCCTCATATTCCCTAAAAAAAATTCAAAAAGTATACTTCTGAAAATTAAAAAAAAATTTTAATCATTTCAAGAAACTTTTCTTAAGTAACGACATTCAGTTTTCAATGATATTTGAATTTTACAAGGAAAAAGAATATTCAAAAATATGCAACTAACAATATTTTTTACTTTCCTAAAAGTGAAAAATAAAATGTGAACTTAATAGTTTGTTCAATCGAGTAAGTACAGAACTTAAGGTAGTTGTACAAAAAAAAAACAGATCTCTGAAAAAACTAGTTGCTCTATTATTTTTAGATATATATATACCATTAAACCATTTCCCTTTCAGGGTAGGCGTGACACTACCCGATTCGGGTAGTGTTTCTAGGTTTTTCTTGTAGTTATAAATAACTACAAGTGTGGGCTCACCACACCCACGATGTGCCAACAGCACTCATGTCAGTATTCTTGAATGGTCACCCATCCAAGTACTAACCGCGTCCAACGCTGCTTAACTTCAGTGATCTGACGAGAACTGGGTTTTTCAGAGTTGTATGGCCGTTGGCCAGATGCAAAATAATAATACAAACGATGCCGTTTAAAATAAAAAACCTTATTTTAAATAGAAAATTTGTAATACTTATAGGAAAAACATTTATTTTAACAATGATTTTTGCAAACTATCGCTTCTTAAAAGTTTGTGAAAAATGCTTGAATTATAATAAATGATTACTTATTTTTTGGTGGATAATATGCTCTATATAACTCTACTATTTCTAATTTTGAAAGTAAATTTTTCTATGCCTAAAATCATTCAAACCCTTTTTAAAAGAGAAACAATTTTTTAAACTTATAACTATATTAGAAGATTATTGACTTATATTTAAAATTGGACACAGTAGAGTTGTAGAAAATGCTTTTCCCAAAAAAATAAGTCATGAATTATTGAAATTCAACCATTTAAAAAAAATTGATAAGAAGCGACGGTAATAAACAATTCAATACCAACAAAAATGGTTCAAATAATTATTTTCCGTAAGTCTTAAATTTTTGTAAACAAAATTATGTTTTTTCTTTCATAGAACATGACTGATCTCATTTCAATTCTTAAAATCATAGACATTTGTTTTCAAACACCTAATTTTTGGCAGGACAACAAATTGAAGAACAAATTTGAAATATCAACTATATTTCTGCGTTAATTTCAAAATTAAATCTTTCAAATTTTCTGAGTACATATACGACACAGTCCCTTATATTATTAGTAATTTTGATGTCTTTTTTTTCAATTGCGTTTTTTAATTTTAATCCCGTTGAATCTTGTATAATCCCATGTAATATTATGTAATCCCACGAAATATTATGTAATCCCATGTAATCTTGTGTAATCCTATTTGTAATTTCATGTGATCTTATGTAATCTTATATAAAATGGAAAAATTGTTATTCGGGCAATGAATTTCGGTAAATTTAACACTAGAAAAGGTAGAATAATTGTTTACTTGGATGTATACTTGTATATTCTGATGCTGGACATGCTATTGGGTAAAATGAAATTTATGTTACAGGACGATTCGGTAAATTGGGACTAATGAATTTATGACGAATGAAGAAAAATTGTTATTCGGGCAATGAATTTTGATAAAATGAACATTAGAGTAAGTAGACTAATTGTTTACTTGTATGTATACTTGTACACTTTTATGCTGAATATGCTATAAGGTAAAATGAAATTTATCTTACATGTGGATTTAGTAATTTGGGACTAATGAGCTGATGATAAATTAGGGAAAATTGTTATTCGCACAATGATTTTCGGTAAAATAAAAATTAAATAAGGTAGAATGATTTTTACTCGTTCTTTATTGTCAACTGCCTTTTCCCCTTTCTTCTTTCATATGTTAATTGTAAAGGACTTAAACACAACAGAAAAGAAAGTAATAAAATGATAAATAATATGTGAAGTATAAAAACAAATTGTGGAAAACAAATGGTGCTTATCAGAATGGTCGACGCACCTACAATGTACGATGTACGTTATGCCTCACGTGGGCAGGTACGTAGCAACGTCCCTTGGAGCCACTCACTGATAAGAATCTCGATTCGCGATAAATTCGCGTGGGTTGCCTCTTTTTTCAAATAAACGTAATCGACCGCGCAAGCGCATCGGATACATATGCATTGAATTAAATACTTCCTTAATAGCCTCGGTGCGCGTAGGTGTTTTGTGACTCGAGGCTGCTCGTAAAATTGCGAATTTTGAATGCCTTCTATGCAATTGTCAAGTGATTTATGATGGAATCAATTTTTTAGACAATCAGACAACTAATCCTAAGTGTATAGACTGTATAGTGTACAGTATGCTCCCGTGTGGAAAAATTTCGTGGCGCTGTACTGTTTCTGTCCAGTCCGCCTTGAGTCGACACTGGCGCTCCACAGGCTGACTGTCCAGTGGCTAGACTGGGATGTAACGCTCGGATCGACTAGTTTCTAGACAGATCGGCTATTTTGATAAAAAATAATTAATAATTAAATAATATAATTATTTTTTATGCCATAAAAGTCCAATATATAGATTTTGCAGCTAATTAAAAATATAAAAAAAGTTTTTGTACAAAAAAAAAAGAAGAAATGAGTTTCCGCAAATCTCTTGTACATACGCTGGGTGTTGAACCTCTGATGTTACTTCCTATTATATTGTTGTAACTTTGTCCCGTCGCCTTAACACCTCGGCCATCTAAGAGTTAAATTTTTTTTCATTTTTGTCGGATATGAATTTCAATTCATTACATCCTAATATTTATTTCAATAAAACATGAACAATTTTTAAACATTAAAAGTGCTTGATGTGTGAATAAATCATTGAAAAAAATAAACTTTGTATGATTTTCTTGCGGTTAGGCTACGAAATAATAATTGTTTATTATTTAAAATAATTAATTCGTTAGGCTTAATTATCATTTAAGCAATCAATAAATAATTAAAATAAATTGAATAAATCATTTATGTTCAAATTTGATTTTCTGGAATATCATCAATATTATACATAGCATTATACATATTATAATATGTAATAGTGAACAATTAATTATTGCTTAAGCATTTGTGCAATTGTGTATTGTAATTTCCTAACTCTTTGATTCAAAAATGATTATTTTCTGAATTCACCTCTGTAATTTTTGTTTAAGTCCAAACCGTGATTCTATCTAGAAACTAGCTAAAATCTGGGCAATCTGTATGTATTCAAATTCGTAACGAACTCCTAGATAGCGCCAAGACTGGGACTAGACAGCAGAAAGTTTTGAATAAAACACATAGTAAAACTAGACAGCGCCAGTGTAGCGCCAGGCTAGTATTGCGTGAATAGACCGGCTTGAGAAAAACTGTACTGGCTTTAGCATGATTCAAGACTGCCACGAAATTTTTCCACACGGGCTTTTATTCTTTATGTTATCTGTGTAAAAGTACATACAATACAATATTCTTTTGAATAAAAAAAATACCGTAAACCGGGGTAAGTATATCTCAGGCTGGACAATTATACATCAGATGGATATGAATTTTTTCGTGTAAAATCAGCAAGCTAGACATTTTAAAGCTTTTAATAAAGAATGCGATGTAAATATGGACCCAAAGAAAAACTGTTTATATATTAATTAAAAAATACAAATTTTGATCCATAATTATCCCATCAGGGGGTGAGGAAATTATATATTAATATCTTTAATAATTGCAAAGGTAATTTTTTTTAAATGTAACTTGCAATATACCTTTAGAAGATTCTCATCGGAAATACATTTATGCGGCACGAACAAATTTTAAGTACATTTTTTTTTCTCACAGAATTAGAATTATGAATAATAACGTTTGCTCCACAAAAATGTATACTAGAATCAATATAGCAGTCTTGTTTTATATGATCCTGAGCTGACGGGCTGTTCATAAACTACGTTCATCTCGTTTCGTTAAAAATTGTATTATTTGGTTAAAAATTGTATTAGTTTGTTGAAAATGCAACTATTTTGTTAAACAGTCATATTTTTTGGTCAAAAATCTTTTGATGAAATTTCATTTTTTAAAGATTCATCATTTTAGATGGAAATTCATCACTTTGGTTGACAATTTAATTATTTTGTTGAAAATTCGTTTTTTCGTTAGAATTAATTTTTTAACTAAAAATGTAACTATTCCATTTTTTGTTGTAAATTGATATTTTTAATAGAAAATTGATATTTTCCAATAATAAATCCATCCTGTATGGTTGAAAATGCAACTGTTTGGGTGTAAATAATTCTGTTTTGGCTCAAAATTCAACGAAATTCATCATGTTGGCTTCAAAATTCAACAGTTTCGTAGACATTTAAACTATTCGGTTAGAAATTAACTTTTTTGCTCAAAATCCATATTTTTGTTTGAAAATTCAACTATATGGTGAAAAATTAAACTATGTTTATGTAAATTTAACTATTTGGTAGAAAATTAACTTTTTTGTAAAAAAATTATATTTTTAAGTTGAAGATTCATTCCATAAGTGGAAAATTCATCTTTTGGTTTGAAAATTTAACTGTTTGGTTCAAAATTCATCTTTCTTTGTTAAAAATTCAGCTACTTGGTTGAAAGATGTAAGTTGAACTACTCTTTGTTAAAAATCCATTTTTCTAAAGATTCACCTCTTTGGTTGAAAATTCATCTATTTTGTTGGAAATTCGTCTTTTTAGTAAGAAATTAAACTTTTTTTATTCGAAAATTTATCTTTTTGGTTAAGGATTCAGCAATTTCATAGAAAATTTGCTTTTTTCGTTTAATTCAACTTGTTGAAAATTCGCCTTTTGGTATAAAATTCATCTTTATGATAGAAAAGTCATCTTTCTTGGTTGACAATGAAATTTTTCGTCTCAGAAAAAAGAGGCCTTTTGGCTTGAAAATTTAACTATTTGGTTAAAATTTCAACACTTTTGTTGAAAATACGTTTCTTTTGCTTGAAAGTTCAACTATTTGCTTGTTAATGTTACTTTTTGGTTACAAATTATTTGTTGCTGTTGTTGAAAATTCTCCTTTTTGGGTTGAAAATTCATCTCTTTTTGTACTGAATTCAAAATAATATGGTATTTATATTAATTTTATTTGATTAAGCCCAAAATTGGTAACTTAATTTGTGGACGGCGTCTTATGAAATATACACAATAATTAATATTATTTAATTAATTGTGTTTATATTTGATCTTGTTCAAAGTTTTCCCATAGACTTTTTCTCAATTTTTGACTGCGACATGCATGCAGATACCTACCGAGGCTGAAAGCGTTGAGAGGATGTTACGAACGTCGTGCTCGAATTATTAATCTCGTCACGAGTCGCCGCCTCAGCATCCGCCAAGAACGAAGCAGAAAACAGTGTCGTTGAGGATAAATAAGACAAGGAAGAAGATAAAGAAGAGACTAGGCTAGGTTGTACCAAAAGTATTTCTTGTCTGCAGTGCACGTGCCGAATGTGGTGATCGTAAAATGTAAAATATAAAACGTGACTCGTGCTACATCAAATAAGCAAGAACAACATTATTTTATTATTATTCGATAAAAAAAATACCTGAGAACATAAAAAGCTAATTATAGCCAGCTACCGAATAACGATCCGCATCATTGAATAATTCTGTCCACACAATTATGTTCATCGTCTATATTTACTATTCTATGAAAAGTTCTACATTGCCGCCAATAGCGAGAAAAACTTGTTGCAGATCGAATTTAATATTTATTTATTATTGCATATTAAATTTTTTTACTTTTAAATCTGTGTATTCATTCCAGTTGGATCGCACCATACATTGCGTTCCGAAATCAGTAAAACGGGACTAAGCGGGACAGAAAGCGTGAAAAGCGGGACGCACGAAATATTGAATTTCGCGAATTATATTGTTTTTTGCGGTTGCTGAAAAATGGGTGGTGACTCTGTAGGGTAAAGACTTGCTATTACTTTCTTTCAATGAAAATCAGATGTCCCGATTATATAGGCATATAGACTTGTGATGTTTTTTCCTTCTTTTGACATACATTTCCATTTTGTTCTTATATTTTTTCTTATGTCATGACTAATAATACGAAAAAAATGTAGTGCTCGATTCTTCCCAGTACGATTACACACTGTCTCATACTTATAATCCTTCCAAAAATGTATAATATTTCACCATAAAAACGAAATTGCATCACTTCATGGTAAACAGTATTTAAATTTGCAGAACTTTGTTTCGTCATATTCAATTACGCATGCATTATATAAGAACAAGAAAATTGTTTTTACATATACACATGAAGTATTAATTTGTTGTTAATACTCTCAAAAATCACGTTTTAAGCATGAAAGGAATGCGATGTTCGTGGGGGCTAAGACATAGGCTTTGGACCCACTTTGTCGGCTTGCGGGTTCGATTCCCGCCTCGCTCTGGACGAGCCTCGGCGGCCCATGTGGTCAACACTAACCTAGCATTGGTTCATCTCCGAAGAGTCGTGGGACCGGTACCTCAAGAGAAAAAGGTTCTCTATAAGTACTTAGAGCCGTTGTTCTTGGTGGTTCGGAGCCCACCTTAAACTGTACGTCCCCCTCCCACAAACAAGTAAGTTTGTGGGGGGGGGGTGAAGGAATAAGAGAGAGGTGCAAAGAAAATATAAACCCTTTGGGGTACATTAAAAACTTCCAATCCAGAAGTAGAATGCGACATTATAATATACGATATTAAATTCTTATTGTTTACCTGAAAATATCAATAATGATACACAAGTTTAGTATTCTAAATTGAGGAATGTTTTAAAGCTTGTAAACTTTCAGTTTATGAACTTTTCTGCTATTTGATACATTTAAATATGGAAGACAGCGCAACTCATAACAAAGTGTTTGGATTTATTATATTCCAGAACATAAGTCAAGCTAAAGAGCTAATTAATGGTGGGTTCAAATTCTTTCATTAACTATCGTTTACTGTCATTCTGTATTATCATATTTTTCATTTTCTTTGTATTTTTATTTCTTGTATTTGTTAATACAACAAACTTTATACGAAAAAACAATAAAAAAAACAAAAAATACTTAAAAATATAATTTAATTTGTTATCAGATATGTTTGTTCGATTTGAAAAAAATTATTTCATTTGAATCAACCAAATTTTGTCTTTGATATAGCGTCAAATGAATGTTTGATTCAATGAAATTCTTTAATTGTCCTTATTTATTGGATTTGAATAGATAAAAAAAGTACATTTATTATTTAAATTAAATATAGGTCTTGTTTACTTTAAACCTTCATTGTTTTAAATTAAGAAAATAGTTTGTTTTTTAAACTTTATTAAATTTCATAAATAATTTTCAAAAATGTTGAATTTTGGGTCGCGATGTCTGGGATACGCATCGACGGTATTGTAACATGTTTCCACGGGGTAAACAAGTCTGGTAATTCACTGGACCGATCGGTAAGCAGAATTGGTAATCCAGGGTAATCCGGATTATCCAGTTTAATCGGAAGTAATCCACTTGTAATTCAGAGTAATTGTAATAATTCGGAGTAATCGCAGTATTCTGAAGTAATCTACTCGTAATCCGAGGTTATCCACTTGTGATCCGCAAGTAATTCACTTGTAATTCAGTTTTAATCCGATGCAATCCACTTATAATCTGTTTTTAATCCAGACAATTTAGAGTAATTCAGATAACCCCAGTAATCTACTTGTAATCCAATTCTAATCCGGTGTAATCCACTTGTAACCCCGAGTAATCCAGTGTAATCAACCTGTAATCTAAATAATTCGGAGTCATTCAGGTAATATACTTTTAATCAGTCGTAATCCACTTGTAAAGTAGCGAAATCCAGAGTAATCGACCTATAATCCAGATAATGTGGAGTAATTCTGATAACCCCAGTAATCCACTTGTAATCCGGAGTAATCTACCTATAATCCAGGATAATCCACTTGTAATCTAGCTAAATCGCAGTAATTTAGGACATTTAGATAGTCTGAGCAATTAACTTGTATTCCAGAGTAATGCAGGTAATTAGGAGTAATTTCCATATGTTACCCAAATAGTTTTCAAATATTTTGTTGAAAATTTGTCGTTGTTTTTTTTTGTTGAAAATTTATTTTTTCAACTATTTCATTTTTTTAACTAAAAATCTAACTGTTCGACTTTTAATTGGAAATTTTTTTAGCTGAAAGTTCAGCCATATAGTTGAATATACGTGTATTTTGTTAAAAATTTGCCTTTACTGGAAAAAATTTATCTTCTTCGTTGAAAGATCAAATGATGAACAACTTTGTTAAAAATTCATTTTTTTGGTTGGAGACGCATTATTTTAGTTGAAGATTCATCTCTATGGCCAAAAAGTAGTTTTTTCTTTAGCGGATTCAACTAGTATGTTAGAAACTCATATTTTTTGATGGACTGCAACTGTTTTTAATTTAAAATTAAAATATGCTTTGGTTGAAATATTATCTATTACATTTTTTGTTGAGAATTCATCTCTTTTGGTTAAAGATTCTTTATTTTAGTTGAGAATTCACCTCTTTGATTGAAAATTGATCTATTTTGTTGAAAAAAACCTTTTTTTTCGTTGAAAATTCATGCCTTTGGTTGAAAATTTAACTAGTTTGTTGAAAATTCCTTTTTTTCAGTTAAAAATTTATTTTTTAACTGAAAATTACACTATTTCATTTTTGGTGTAAAATTTATAGTTTATAGTTCGAAATTGAACATCTTCGTTGAAAATGCATGTATTTTGTCGAAAATTCGTCTTTTCCTTCAACCAGGGTAATCCTATGCAATCCGGAGTAACCTTAGAAAATTCAGAGTAATTTTGTATATAGAGGTAATTTGAGTAATCTATTTTATTTGAGTAATCCACTTCCGCTGGACCCCAATTCTTAGGAATTGCTCCCCCCCCCCCCATGTTTCGGGCACCGTTATATGCATTAAAATTATAAGTCTTCATTGTGAGAAAGTTTGCTTTGCGCTTCTAGCGTTTTTTCCAAGGAACTATCGTGTCTTCATTTTGCGGATTATATTTTTTCTTTGAATCAAACAAATCTTTGTATAAACTCGAATATATTTAATTCAAGCAAATCCTTTATTTAAATCAAATATGAAGTCAGCAAAAATTTTTCTCAGTAATGCGTTAATTGTTCTTAATATGTATTAAAAGCTACTCTAGAAAGTAAAAATAATACTCATAAACTGCAATTCGTAAAAAAATTGGATTTCCTTATCGTTCTTTCCGCATTTTTCGATACACCTGAGAATGAGCTCGGAATCGGAGATCGCGTTGGATGGCGATGGAGAATAATTGCGCGTTTGCGCTCGTTGCGGGAGGAGAATGGACTCCCGGTAGTAATTATCGAATCCCTTCTTTTTCCCTGCCCCTTTCTTCCTACCTTCATTTCCTCGCTCACCCTTTCGCTTCTCGAAGCTTCTCGTGTATTATTATTCGGTGTACCAACTGTACCAACCAGCTAGTCGCGAGAGCATCGCAAGAGAACAGGCCACGTATCCCGCAGCATCCGGATGGTCCGGATCAGAAGCTGCTCTGACGCTAAGATTACTAGAATTAAGCAGCCCTTGCACCGATCCAGCTGCAGGCTAAAGGCGATCACACACGGATAGAGAACTTATGTACAATTCACGTACATACACTTCAATAGATATCTACCTACACGAGATCAACAAAAAATATTGTGTGAGATCGCCCTCATCCTGTAATTACAACTTCACACTGAAGGATTCTAGTGAATCGAAAATTATCCCACTGATACAGATTATTTTCCTGTCTATTAAGTAATTTATAATTTATTCACCAATCCTTCAACTTTTGCCTTTTTTTACATGGTATTTTTTACATGTTTGGCGAGAGTAGAGATATTCTTGATTTGAAGAATAGAAAGTGTATCAGTGAAAAATAAAAAAAATTAGGAATTTTAACAGGCGCCCGAGTGAAATTGAGATTGTCATATTGAGATTCCATTACGATTCCGATGCCGAATAAAGTATGACTTAAGTACTGTATGAGACATTTCAGTATTAAGGATGTTCAGAACTCAAATTTTTTAATTAGTTTACAAAATCGTCGAAAATAGACACATTGTATAGAAAAAATAGTTGAATATTTAATTGTTTATTTAACCATTTATTGTACTTCAGAAAAGAATAGTAATTTTGATTCGATCTTCATCAATTCCTTTCTTTTTCGATATTGCACAATGTTTGGGGTACTAAATAATGTGGGCGGAGGTTTTTGCAAAATTTTCAATATTTGAGCGGATATTGTTATTTGAAATGGACTATATTTAAACCACTTTTGTCTCTGCTATGACAGGCTAAATTAAAAACCAAATAAATAAACATAATGTTTTAAGTATCCTTAAGTTAAGCACGAAGTAGTAAAAAATAGGTGTTCTTGAAAATTCAAGCCTCCTCTTTTGTTCAAACTGTCCGCAATCACTCAAAAATGTTCAAAATCAGTGCATCTTGTTTTTTAGAAATGCTCACGTATATTTAATAAACAAATTAACTCTTTAGTTGGTGTTGAATGAATAGGACTTCGTTTTTCATGGAATGGACTTAAAATTACTTTCCAGTCAAAGTTTTCGACATTACTTTATTTTGCTGTCAACTTGTATATTAAATAGCAGTATCTTGACAATGACCTACGGGTAGATAATTTTCCAGATACTTTTTAACGAAATAAATATAGCTTTTTTTTAATGAAATCTGAAAAAACAAAGTCTAGATGTTCAAAAATAACTGATTGTGCATTTTTTCATTAAATTTGTTTTCACCATTATCAATTTTTACCACAAAATAGAAAAATGTCGAAAATTGTCACTGAAAAGTAATTTTTACAACATTCCATGAAAAACCGAAAGCCTATCAATTCAATAACAACTAAAAAGTTAATTGGTTTATTGAATTTGAAATCAATTTTAAAAAATAGTGAATATATGTAATAAGTCATAATAAAAATATTACTTTTACACATATTGCGATTAAAATTGTATGGAATTAAATATCTGAGTCTTGTTAATCCGTAAGAAAGCATTTTTGCTCATTAATTTGTTTATAACAGATACCATTTTTTAATATTTGCTCACAAATGTTAGTGAGCCTTTTTAGAAACAATTTACACTGATTTTGAATATTTTTAAACAGTTTGAACAAAATAGGAGACTCGAATTTTCGCGAATACCTATTTTTTGCGACCGAGAAACTGTGAGAATTTTGTTCAAAAATATGAAAAAAAAACCCTTTTAACTACTTCGTGGTTAACTTAAGGACACCTCAAACATTATATTTATTTACTTTCTTTTCACTTTCGCTGTGTTTCTAATGTCGAAAAACAAAAATTAAGAAAATAAATAAATGAACGATATAAAAATTGATATTTTAAAAATTAAATTAAAGAAAAAATGTTTAACCCTTTCGGCGTACATTTGTATATAAGAATTTTTCTCGTCCGATCAATAATAGCACATGTGAAAATTGTGAAAATACGGTCCAATTTTCAATTAACAATATCTGCTCAAATATTGAAAATTTTGCAAAACCCTCTGATCAATTAAGTTACTAACCCAGACTCTATACAATATCAAAAAAGAAAGGAAATCGATGATCTACAGTTTTATTTTCAAATGGAATGCCACGCCTGATACTAAATAAATGATTTTTTTTAAGCTAGACTAGAATAAGCTGGCTAGTAGCTAGATATTATTTAATCAAGTAATTAACCAATTTTTTTGTGTGAATTAAACTGTGTTTCAATAAAAACCATCGAATTCGAATTATAGATAATATCTTGAAAACAGAATAGACTATCAAGGATGAAGATTCAATCCAAACTAAGATTTTTTGTCTAAAACGAAAGAGAAGCTACAAAATGTCGAATAGGGTAAAAGTACAAATTAATGGCAATAATAAAAAAAATTAATGAATATATTTTTTAGCTTCATTATTTTTACATATACAGTTACCCAGTGCAGTCAAATATTTATCCAACTTGAAATAAGCTTAATTCGTTTTTAGCATGCCAATATAGTTTAAAACTTTTTTCAATTCACAAGTTTTCACAAGATTTATGTCTTACAAAAGTACAGATGCACGTCAAGAAAATTTCTTGAAAATCGTCCAATATACTCGAATTATTCTTTTTTTTTCGAAAAAATTTTACTCTTTGGAAAAATATTATAATAAGAAAACAGAACGAACATTTTGAAAAAAATTAAATAGGTCTTCTCTAGAAATTGTGTGTTAAAAAAGTCCTCTTGAGACAGGACGTATTTAAAATTTGTTGGTAGTTTTATTTCAGCAGAAACTTTTTGGAACATAAATTTCATGAGCAGTTGCTAAAATTCTAATGAAACTTAAATGGAACTTTTCGAACACTTTGGTCCCGGAAATAAATTAGGGCTTGTAAATTTCAAAAGAAAAATTAATTGGCACATACATACTACGAGCACTCGTAAATATCTTGAAAAATAAATAAATTGGAACTTTTCTAGTACTTTTGTCCCTATTTGGAATTTTAAACAATTCAAGAAAAATTGATACTTAGCCAAAAAGTCCCAATAGGATTTTTTTACTCGGAAAGATATAGAGAAGATAGTATTTCTTAAATTGTAAAATTGAAGATTTACTTAATACTTTTTTTTCTAATAAAAATATGTTCTATGGTAAAAAGTTCAGAATTTGCATTTTGTTTTAAGTATTAAAATCGACATTAATTCAAAACGTTGAGTGTTTTGGAAGCATCCCATACTAAATATTGCTTTTGTAATAATTTTAATTTGGTCAAAATTTAAAAGCGTATGTTTACACAAATGATTTTTTGGTATAATACAGGTAACATAATACAGGTAAAATAATACAGTTGACATAATGCAGGTAACATAATACAGGTGTAAACATATTCGAAGGTTTTACAGAACCAACAACAATTACGAATGCTTACTTTTTCAAATTCAGAAGAACTATTTCTTCTCTCACATTTCTGGACACACCTGCCAAAGTGGGAAAAGACGGATGAATACGCGGCTCGTGCCTCTTATATGAATAATCTTCTTTAAAGGAAGGAGGAGACCTGGAAAGTCGGTGGCTAGAAGGCTTTCAAATTTCAAATCTTTGGGGCTTCTGACAACCGATCTGTATCTCTTTCTCGAGGTAATATAATTACTCGCATTCGGCAGCGACTGACGGCACTGACCAAAAGAAAAAAAAATTTGAATGCAGAAAATTATGGTATGCACCCTATTGATTTATGCTCAATTCCGTCATCACGCGCAGTTCTAAAAATTGTCTTCAGCAGGTCAGAAATATCTCCCCAATTAGGATAGAAATTATCTCCCGGAATATCGCCTCACAATAGAAATAAATGATAATATCAAAAAGAGATAAAGAAACCTTTATTATTATTTTTATTTTTTTCTTCAAAGAGAAAAGAGAACAAACTTATTTATGCAGGTAAATGTCGTAGAAAAGGACAAGGGTAAATTTCTTGATGTCAGGTCAACTAACAATTTTATTTTCATCGCTTCCAGGGAAATGGATAGTTTTAAAAATGTATGAATCGAACATGTGATCAGGAATTTATGAGTCTCCATTCTTTGATCGGACATAGTTTTATGTATGCAAAAATTGCATATTGTTCTCAGACATATATTAGAGTCGTTTTATGTGTGTGCATCATATGTACATAAATACCGGCGGGGGGGGGGGGGGGATAACTGGTCGCAGTTCGAGAAATGAGAGAAAGTACGAAACGTGTCATCATGCGATGAACTGGGTGGGACGACGGACGACAGTTGCTAAATCATAGGGTGAGAATTCTTCCAACTTGCAATAAAACCTTCTTTTCTTCACTGTATGTATTTTTACCCGCTATCTGAATGTGACCAAAGTTGGTCTGTAGGTACTATAATGATGGTCAAAGTTTTTATAGTCGAGGTGACCTACGAAACATTGTAGAATCTTATAAATAACTGAAGTGACCTGGATAGAAAGAATGTTAACCAACTCTGGAAAAGTAAAATGCGAGGTAAAATGAGGATTAAGCTCGTCAGAAATAAAGTATTTACTGAAGAACTTTCTACTGGAGTATTTTATGTAGTTTCAATTAGCCAATTATTAGGATTGAAAATTTGTAAAAGTAAAATATAATTTAATTTAATGTAGGAATATTTTTAAAATTCAGGATAGAAACTGAAGTTGAAGATTATTTTATTTTGTTATGACTATACCATTAAGCCAAAGTTTCGTTGGGCTCTAGCCTCGTAACACTACTGGTGATATAGTAGGAATTTATGAGATGTGGGTAAGGAAAAGGATGCATACGAAAATGAATATTTTGTACATGGATTTCGGAGTCGCAGGAATAGTAATTCAAACAACATACTTGTCCCACAACACCGCTCCGGTAAGGGTTGTTGTCTCCAGCAATCATCGAAAAATATCCAGGATTGCTACAGGTCAGGAATTTTTGGAAAGTTAGGGAGAGTCAGGGGATGTCAGGGAAAATCTGAAATAGTCAGAGAATTTTCGATAAATTGAAGTTAAAGTTTAGGAATCATCCACAAATTACGTAAAGCGCTTTTTCAAAATTTTCAATCCCCACCAACAAAATCTTACTATGATTTTATAAACTGAAAAACTAAACATTCATATAAATTCTGTTTATAGTATGAATGTAGAACGTTAATGAAATTAGATTTAGAAAAAAATGAATTAATAACAAGTAAGTCTTACAAACGTATAATTTTATAATTTTTTTGATTGAGAATTCATCTTGTGGCTTTATAATAGTTTATATTTTATTATATGTTCGAAAATGTTATTGTTTTGTTTAAAATTTAATCATTTAGTTAAAAAGTCATTCTTTTTTGTTGAAAATTCAACTGTTTTCTTTAAAATTCGTCTTTTGGGGTTGAAAACTAACTTTTTTCAATTTTTTTTTTTTTTTTTTTTGAAAATTCGACTTTTTGATTAAAAAATGCATCTATTCTCGTAGAAATTCCATCTTTTCTGGCTTAAAAATGCAACTGTTTTGTTGAACATTAACCTAAGTTTATTAAGGATTCAACTATTTTTTGGAAATTCGTCTTTATTTGTTGAATTCAACTGTTTTTGGTTCAAAATAAAAATATTTTTTGGTTGAAATATCAATTATTACATTTTAGGTTAATAATTCATCTTTCATGGTTGAAAATTCATCTTGTGGCCTAAAATTTTATTGAGGATTCAACTATTTCGTTGTAAATTCGTCTTTATTTGTTGAATTCAACTGTATTTGGTTCAAAATAAAAATATTTTTTGGTTGAAATATCAACTACATTTTAGATTAAGAATTCATATTTCATGGTTGAAAATTCAAACTACTTAGCTGAAACCAGAACTACTTTCTTAAAAATTTATTTTTTTGATTGATGATTCCTTATTGTAGTTCAAATTTTTTTTGAGGTTGAAAATTAATTAAATTATTAATTTTGTTGAAAATTTGTCCTTCTGGGTAGAAAAAAGGGTAAGTGCACCAATCTCCAGACATGTATCAGTAGTCGGACGAATATTTATTTTCTCTTAACCAAATTGTTTTAATTTTGTAAAAGTTATGTCATATTAAAGAGATTGGAAGATATTGAAATTGGTTTTATAACCTTTTTTTGACAATTTGCGAAATGTAATACTTTTTTTATACAAGTCCTCCCAAAAGTGGTGTCTGACTTTAAAATTGTTGTCCGACCATCGGTACATTTACCCTACATCGTTTTGGGTAGAAAATTCTTCTACTTAGTTGAAAATTCAACTATTTAGTTTAAAATTAATTTTTCAGGTTCAAGATTCATCATTATAGCTAAAAATTCATTTCTTTGGTTGAAAATTTAACTATTTGGTTCAAAATTAATTTTTGTAACTAAAAATGTAACTATGCCATGTAGGCTGGAAGTTTTTTTTTTCAATTGAACATTCATTTATTTGGTTGAAAACACGTTTTTTCTTAAATTGAATTATTATAGTAGAAAATTCATAATTTGGTGTTGAAAATTCTAGTTGTTTTTTAAATTCGTCTTTTTGGCTTAACATTCAACAATTTGAATGCCATTTTTTCTTTATTGACTGAAAAATCTTGCTTTATTCAAAATGCAACACTTTTGTTAGAAATTTCTCTCTTTGGTTTGAAAAGGAACATTTTTTAGTTGAGGATTCAACTAGTTTGTCGAAAATTCGTATTTCTTGGTTGAATTCGACTGTTTTCGTTTGAAAATTAAAATATTTTTTGGTGGAACAACTATCAACTATTACACTTTTCGTTGAGAAGTAATTTTTGTTTGTTTAAAGATTAATATTTTTGGTTGAAAATTCAACTATTTTGTTGAAAATTCTTTGTTTTTTGGTTGAAAATAATTTGCTTTGACTGAAACTCTAATTATTATATTTTTGGTTCAAAATTTATCTTTTTTAGTTATAAGCTTAATTATTTGGTTGAAAATTCGTCTTTTTGGCAGATAACTAATTTTCTTGGTTGAAAATTCATCTCTTTAGATGAAACAAACATTTTTCTGTATTTACATTATTGACCTTCTAAGTATAAGGTTGGTTTTATACCTGAAAGAAAACATTTATAACGTCGAGAAGAATTAAGAATTGATTAGGGAAAAGTCAGGGAACATCGAAATTCGGATTTTGTATCAACCTCGATATCACAAAATCGCTAATAATCCAAAAATTATACTGCAACATAAGAAAATTTTCATAATACTATGCAAACTGTTTTTTGAGAAAAAGAATTCTTTAAACATTTACAAAATTGTATAGCCTAAGTATTTAATTAAGTTCAACTATCGCCCTACCAAAAAAGAGCTTTCATTCCAACTTTGTATCAATTTCCTCTAAAAAAATCACCAAAAATCGCACAATTATGATGTACCCCACCGAGACAGTAGGGTAGGTGGCTGAACGCTTTGTCGTGATCGCAACACTTAATCGTTCGAGAGTCAATATCGCCATCAGCGCAAATAGAGTGCCTATAAATAACGTGGCCACCCCCGGTGTTGTGATTGTATTATCCACTCGAAATGCAACTCCACTATATCCATAGATAAATATATATATATATATATATATATATATATATATTCTATACTAACTTAGACTCAACGAAGGGCCACGAGAAATAGGGGGGAGGTTGGTGGGGGTTGTGGGGCCGTGGTAGGGGGAGCTCTCAACGAGGAGGATGGGGGATTCTGCGGCAGATTAAATCTCCGCTGGTTAGCGTTTGATTAAACTTGGGATTGAGACCGATGTTAATGCCCGGTTTGCGCTCGATTGCATGCCGCAGAAATTGACAGTGCTACCATCGTGACAACGCCATAAAAGTAATGCAGCCCAACGCGCCTAACGTACGGCTTTAACGCGCTCGTAAATGAAAATACTCGGATAGGAGTCTCTACAACAACCTCGATGACTATCGCTCCTTCTTTCACTATACACTATCCTTATTAAAAACATGTCGATTTATAAAAATGTGGATAGTTCTCTATCTTAATGACGATCTTTGCGTGGAAATTTAATTTAAACGATGATATTCTCTGTCGAGAGGCATTCCCGAATTAGCAAAAGTTGATGCTCTCTTGTTCAGGTTATTGACAATAAGAATAAAAATTGATTTTAATTAAGATTTGAGAATATTTATGTGTTACATGTAATTACTTATGCATATCAGATTACATTTTTTTAATGTGTCTTGCTTGATTGAGTTGATAATATAAAAAAACAGGAAAAATCTGCCAACGATATAACAGAATAATTTTTGTCGATGTCAGTTTTGTTAACCAGTGTGATAAGTAAATTTTTCCGATGTTCAGTAAAATTGTAAGCATTTATAGAAAAGTCAAGACTATTTTAAGATATTCAAGGATATCCTACTGTAGAAGACTCTAACCCTCTAGAAAATATTGAAAAACATTCTAAAACATTGCAGAATATTTTTGAAATAATAAAAACATTCCACAGTACCGTAAACTGAGACGAAGCGGTGCATATATGTGAAGGAAAGCGGCGCACCCTTCATTCTGTATTTAAAACGCGCTATTGCTTTATCTCTGTCTAGGTTTTGCAAAATAAAAGTTCTACCATTGTTAGTTTTAAGGCTCTATATTTTTTAGAATATTCTAGATCAATCCGAAACATTCCAGATTATTTTAGAAAAGTTGCTAATGTTCCAGAAATATTCTAGAATACTTTAGATTCAAGAGCATACAGAATAGAACATTCCATGATATTTGAGAAAATTTAAGAACATCCCAGAATTCTTATAATATTTCAGAAATAAAGAATGTTCAAAAAAATTCTCAATCATTCTAGAAAATTCAAGAGCATTGTGGAACATTCCAGAATTTTGTTAAATGTCAAAAACATTCCACAACAGTCGATAAAATCATAGAACATTACAGAATTTCAGAATAATCTAAACGTTCTGTAAAACTCCAGAAAGTTACAAATATTACAGAATAGAATATTTACTCAGAAAAATGTTTGTTTAAATCAAGCAAATTCTTTCTTTGATGTAGAGTACAACAAATATTTTTTAATTGATTGCAAACAAACATTTTTCTGAGTGTTCCAGAATATTTTAGAAAAGTTTGGAACATGCCAGAATTTTATAAAATTTCAAAAATAAAGAATCTTGAATATAATTCTAAACTTTTCTAAATCATTGGAGACTATTTTGACACAAAAATTCTAAACCATTTGACAGTATTCCAGGATACTGAACGACATCGCAGACTGCTTCACTTTCTAAACTTAAGCCAGTGAAATTTCCCTGCGAATCAGTCACGATTTCGCGATTTCAATCAATGAAAATCCCCTAGGATCAGTAAAAATTTCACTGAAATTCGGTCATATTTCACTGATTTAGTTAGGGATGTAAGCTTTGTAATTTCGACAGTAATTATGTGCATAAATTATGGAAATGACTAATTATAATCAGACAATTACCAACCCTATTAATTTTTTTATAGGCAATTTTCAAATATTGATCATTTTGTTTTTGATTTTTAATGTCGACTAACCTTCCATGAAAAACAAGAAAACCGTTAACTATACATTCAGAGTCGAACTGGGTTATAGGCGCACATGTATTTTTTGTAAACCAATAAAAAAAGAGTGTATCTTCAAACAAATAGCGATGCACAATACAAGTTTATATAGTTACAGGCTTTTTTCTGTATGACTAGAAAATTTTCAAATGCGAACGAAATAAAATTGTTTATTGAAACCTTAATTGCGATTATTTTATTATAAATCATATAATATATGTGAATATATTAATATTTCAAATTTCCTAAAAAATGTAGTTACCGGTTTTCTTGTTTAGCACGGCAGGAACCTCATGTCACTGTCAAAATTCAGTAAATTTTAATAAAAGTAGTAAAATTCGTTATGTGACTTTACTATACTATAACTTCTCAACCATTCAAGTTTTCAAAGAATCACAAAAATTATTTCAATATTATATATTAATTTCCTCATTGATTCCCAGTGGATTTTGACTGATTGGTATCGCGAAAAAACTCATCGATTCTCAGCAAAATTTAACTGACATTCTTAAAGTTATTGTTTGATAAAATTCTAATCCACTTTAAAAATCGCAAAATATTGCACAAAATTCCACATTTTTAGGAGTATATATAAAATAATCTAGATAATTCTAGAATATTCCAAAATTCTAGAAAATTTCAGAATATTCTAGAACAATACAAAACATTTTATAAATATCTAAGAATTGTAGAATAATCTAGAACATCCTGAAACATTTTGCATTGCAGAATATTCTATAAAAGCCAATAACATTCCACAATTTGTAGACAATTTTTGATTCAGATGAAAATTATTAAACGGATAACGACATCAATCCACACGCTCTCATTTTCGCACAGAAATATTAAATTGATAGTAATAGTAATAGTAACAGTAAATTTACAGCATCGCCTTGTGAGGATGTAAATTCTATATTCTATCACCAAATATCGGAGAAAATCTTTTAAAAGCAAGTTTTCTTGGTGGACAATCCATTGAATCTGGTTTTTAAAGATTACTAAATGGTGAGTCAGTCTGGCTCACTATTAAAGTTGTCATATATAATTTTTCATCGTCATTAGTGAGCCGTGTCAAAAATATGATACATTGTCGCCAAAAATAAATGCAAAAAATAATTACTAGATGGCGCTAGGTTCGAACAGAATACTATTCTTCTTTATCGAATTGCCCAGGCTCAGAAATGACTTCGAGTGGCTCACTCATGACGTTGACACATCATTCTTTTACTTACATGAGTTACATGTTTTACACTTTTAGAGAGATTTGTGGAAAAAAATTATAGATGATTCAGAAAGTGTAAAATACGCATAATATGAATCTACGGGTATCAACTTTTCCCGGCCTAACCGGGAAAAGACCATCTGCTTGAACATCTGGAGATCTGAAAAAGTCCAGATTGGCTGGTGTCACTTTAAGTGATTTGGAACGTAGGACTTGATTGGTTGGGCCGCTTTAGGATTGTTAAGGTCTATAATAAATGAAACTAGTTTAAAATGTACAATTCTGAATGCTTTTTAGAATTATTAAAATTTTACATGCATAAAATTTGAATTTAATCAGTTTTGTAAGTTATCCAATTTTTAATTTTACGATGTAAAAACTACTAAAATTCCTGAAATATAAAAAAATTCCTTTTGATACCCGTTAAAATATTATAAGATTACTTTAAATCTTTACAATCCGTTGAAATCCAATAAAATCCCTTGAAACTCCGATGAAATTCCATGAAATCTGATCATTTCTGAAATCCTGGAAAATTTATTGAAATACCTTGAGAACTTTTAAAATTCCTTAAATTTATTTAAATCTTTGGAAATCTGATTAAATCCGTTAAAATCCTTTAACAATCCTTTGGAATCTTTCAAAATATCCTAAAACCTTAAAGGTACCTATAAAATCCTTCCAAATCTTCTTAAATTCGAAGAAACTCTTCAAAACTGTATGTAATTTTTTTTAATTCTTTAAAATCACTTACATCTTTATAAATTCCTTTAAATTTGTTAAATCTCTCGCAAATTCTTTGGAATACTTGGAAATACCTTAAACTATTTGAAATCCTTTGAAATCCTGTAAAATACCTTTCAATTTATTTAAGCGCTTGAAAATTCCTGGGAATCTTTTAAAATACCCTAAAATCATTAGAAACTTTTGAAATCCCTTTAAATTCTTGTGAATAAATTCTTTGGAACCCATTAAAATATCACCAAACTTGTTGAAATTTCGCGAAATTACATGAAATCAGATGACATTCCTTTATATCTATTAAAATATTTGAAGTCCTCTAAAATAATTTGAGATCCTGGGAAATTTATTAAAATGCGTCATTAAGAACCTTCAAAATCCCTTAGAATTACTGAAAACCTCGAAAATCTTATAAAATCCATTAAAAATCATTTGAAATATTTGAAAATTTGGGAAATCCTCTGAAATCCCTTGAAGTCTGTTAAAATCATTTGAAATCCCTGAAAATCTTTCATATCTTTCAAATCTTTTGAACTCTTCCAAGAAAATTGGGTGGAAGGGCTTTTAGGGCTGGTCTATATAAGATTTCTATCGGGTAGGTTAGTGAAGCCCAGAACGCTTCTGAATGCTAATTTTTACGAATAAATAAGCTTTTTTCAGAAGAGAAAAAAAGAACCTTACGTTCAAAAAAAAGTCTGATAGAATTGTTTGAGGAATTAATGAATTAAACATTATTTAATTTTAATTTCGAATACTTTAAATATGGAAGAGTTCTGATTTTTTGAATACTTTGATTTTTTAGTTAAGTATTCCATATTTAAATTGAACATTTTTTTAAGTAGAAAAGTTTTAATTTTTTAAGTTGTATGACTTGAAAAATGTTTGGTAACCAAAAAATGACCAGAAACATGTTTTTATTTTTTGAGGCCACCCTGAAACATTTATTGATATTTTTGACTGCTAATAAGAATAAATAAATGTGTACATTAATGTATACAATCAATGTATATATGATATATAATATATAATAAATATGATATATATCATAAAATATAATACTATATAATGTATACAATAAATGTGTACAATGATATATAGAGCAACTGGTCAATTTAATTAGTCATAACTCTCTATGTTTAAAAAATTTTCTGTGACTCACTATTGAGGTCATTACCTTTGGGAAAAATTTCACAAAATTTCCGAATACTGCGAAGAACTTTCACGGAAATTACGTTAATTTACAAAGAATGAATTCATGTCAGATTAAGTTCTTTTCATAATTAGTCAAAGTTGAAATAGTCGTTTCTAATAACACCTGATGGGGAAATATACTGATTTACTATATACAGAAGATAATTTCATAAAAATCTGATCGAAACGTGAATTAACTTTATCAGTACGCCCCCAATAGTGAATACTCGCAAGGTCGGCAACACGTGTGAATTAATCACTGAAGGGTGCGTTCGTTCTTGCGGGCATGCGTGCATCTGCACATGTATGCGTGAATGATACATGCGTATTTCGGCCCGCGTATAATAACAGGTTGCCAACTTGACCATCCGTCGCCCCCTACCTGGCCCTCAAACCGTGATGTATGCGCTAATTGTGAACCTCTTGGTATGTCATCTTTTTTCTTTATAAAAGCTACAGCTACTCTCCCACCCCTTTTCTCCATCCTCTGTACCCTTTCGCTTATACCTTTAACCTCGCATCGCAGTAATTTACGCGTTATCGAACTTATATCGAATGAAATCTTCGATTCGACTTATTAATCTTATGGTGCTGTTATTTGATTTCTGATTTAAGATAAGCTTATTAAATCTGAAATTAACATCACTCGCTCAGAAAAAACAAAAGTAAAATTGCTGGGGGTAATCTCGGCATGCAAAAAAATGAAGTTCGGTAAGGGTAAAATGAAAAGTCACTGATCTTTGAATGTACCTGAATGTATCTGAATCACTTTTTACACTTTGTCTTTTCTCTGCGTAAACCGAGCACTTGTATTTCTATATTATTATTATTCATCTTGTTTAAATAAAGTCTAGAAAAACTAGGTTTCATGAAAAAAATTTTTAAACATTTTATGTTCCCGTTCAAGATGAAGTGTGTCAAAAACTAATGTATACATGAATTTTGAAACGGTTTGAAGATTACAGCAGATACAACCTTAAAAAAAGTTGATGACATATGCAAAGAATGGTGTAAGGTTTTCTAATTTTAAATTAAAAGTCTAAAAGATATCTAGAGACATCTCCAAAAATATTTGAAAGAAACTTGATGGACTAATTGAGGCAACAAAAATGGTGCTTCATCCACTTCAATGACCTGTCCATCTATATAAAATATTAATGTGAAGTGGTATGATGAAATAATGAAACCAAATTTTTGAAAGTGAAACTATCTGATTTCAGAGATCATCGCGATACTCTAATTGGCGCTGACAGTGAATACAAGTAAATTACATCCTTCAGAATATGGCCGTCATATTGTCAATAAGTATTATTATTCTTCAGTGGACTTCGCACGATATGGGGTAAACCAGCACCGATGATTACAATAATTGAGGCCCACTTAGTGACATTGTTCCAAATAATAGCCGAACCATTTTTCTCGTGATAAAAAGACATGAGATTTTTTTAACGATGGTATAAGCATCGTTACTAACTCAATACGTGATAAAATCATTTTGCTGATTTTAGAACCAGTGATTTAATTTTGAATTAGTTTTGAATGACAGTAGATCGCATACGTCCGCGTAGGAATGTTTTAATGTTAATAATGCTATGAATTTGGTGGTATAAACGTATTTAGTATTGCAAAATGATACATATTTCGACCTTCAAACTGCTCTGCGGCGTTAAAAAAAGTATCAAAATTAACTTATTTTTGGTTAAAAGTAGCTAAAATGAACAAAAAACAAGTAACAAATAGTAAAATTGATTTTTCAACTGATTGGGTTCAGAAAAGTGTATGATAAGAAAATCGAAAAAAGCATTCAAAAATTTTATTAAAGTTAAAAGCTTTATAAAATCTCTAAGAAACCTCTTGGATTATACACGCCGGGTTGCGTGGCCTCCACGCATTTTTTTATTAAAGAAAATATAGATTGCCAAAGAGTTCACTTAAAAAAAAATTTTTTTCTAAAGTTATTACATTTTTTTATTTAGGATACTTTTTGAGTCTCTAAAACACGAGTTGCACTAGTTCACTAAAGGTTTTACCACTTAGTTTGGTTTCAATCTAATTAACTGGAACTTTTTTCTTATTGAAAAAACCCCCGGAGAGTTAAAATGTTGAGGTTCGAATGGATTTCGACAGCTCCTTTATGGTTATGTTTCATATTTTCTAACAACATTTTTTGTTGTCAGGCTCGATTCCCAGGAAATGCCTACTCTAATCTTCTTAATACTTTCTTTTATTCATTAAAATGTCGTTTGAGTGCAAAAATGATCAAACCTATAAGCTTTAGAAAAAAATCTTTTGAACGAAAGTTAAAAAAAATTATTCTTAAAATTACATTATATCGGTTTTATAATTAATTTGATAGATTTTTGGTGTTATCATTAATTAAGGGGCATTTTAGTTATTCTACGCTTCGCTATATTAATAAAAATTATTTTTTTATCCTACCAGGTTATTTATTAAATATTTATATTGTGTGAAAAATAGGCAAAAACAGTTATGTTGAAAATAAGCTTGTAGATGTTCTTCGTACAGTTTTTTCTAGTAAACAGTAATTCAAAATGAGATTTAAAAAAATTGTTTACTTAAGAATATTTGTAAAATGTACAAAAAAACATTGAGTTAAATTGCACACATTTTTTGAAAGAGTTGAATATTTCGAACCGGAGATTTCTTCAGCTTGAATCAACGAAACAGATGCCATTATTTTGCTTTGATGGAAAAAATATTTGGTTCTGTTTATAGCGTTATAAAACGCAAAGAAATATAAATCATGAAATACCAAAATCACAAAAAAAAAATCTTCGATTCAAGCCGCGAAAAAATGTATTTTTGACATATTCAAGTTTTTCGAAAAATGTGTGCACGTAACTCAATTAAAAAAAAATGCTTTTTGGACATTTTCAAAAAATTCTAAATTAGAAAAAAAATTTATTTCTTCACTAGCAAAAACTGTACATACAAAATTTTTTCCATAATTTGTTAACACATAGGAATTTTTTTGAATGTTTAAGTCTGAAAACCTAACTGAAAAATCTTGAAATATGAAATTCCCAACGCTGGAAAATTTCCAAAAAAATAAATATTTGAAGAAAGAAATTCCCGAAATAAGAAAATTTCCGGCAATTTAAAATTCAAGAATTCGAAAAATCCCGAAATTATAAAATATTCGACACTGTAAAATTGTCGATACAAGAAAATGTCCAAAATTAAAGAATTGTAAATAAAATACAATACTTTTATTTGATGAATACATTTTTAATTTTAATATTTATTTATTATTAAAACAATTTTTTAATTTTTTAGATTTGGGAATTTTATAATTTAGAAATTTTCCTGCGTTGGTAATTTTGTAATGTCCAGAATTTTACTTCGGGAATTCTCAAATTCGGTAATGTTAAAAACGGTCCGGAATTTTATTATTCAGAAATTTTAAATTGACGGTAAAATATGTTGGAATTTTCTATTTCGAATATTTTCGTTCTCGGGAATTTCACAGTGTCGGGAATTTTCTTTTTCGGAATTTGCAGTCGTCTCCATATGAACCGATCTCAACATTTTTTAAATTTACTTCTTTTTTAAAGAATTTATTTAAAACACATAGGTTTTATCTTTGTTTTCTTCTCTAAAAGGACATTTTGATGTATAAAATAAAAAAGTGTACAGAAAATCAGGTGAAGCGTTTTTTGGGAATCAAAACATGGGAAAGAAATCAGTTAAGATGGTTTGGTCACCTTGAAAGAATGAAAGATGAACGCCTGACCAAACAAGTGTATAAAGGTAAAGTAAATGGCAGAATGCCCAGAGGTATACAGCCGAAAGAATGGTTAGAATCTGTAAATGAGACATTAATCCGAAGAGACATAAGAAGCCATAGAAACACAAGAGCCTGCATGAAAAAATGCATGGACGTGAATGAAGGTAGAGTAGTATGCCAGGACAGAAAAGTGTGGCGACAAATAGTTTGTAAACAGAGTGACAATAGAATGAATGACGCCTGAAACAAAGACCTTGGAAACTAATGGGCCCAAGTGGGAAACCATACATAACAATTTTGTGAGGCTCTTCACTTGGGGTGATCGCTAGAGAGATTGATCAGCAACCAGGGTCGGAGCAGTGTTGCGGAATAAACGTGTCATTTAAATAAATAACACGAGAATTGCAGATCAATCTAAAATATCTATACCTAACACCTATATACCTATCTACCTTATACCTATATACCTACCTACTTTACACCTATATACCTATTTAACCCCTACCTATCTACTCTATACCTATATACCCATATACACACTACTATTTTCCAACCGAGCAAGTCACGCCTACCCCGAAAGGAAAATGGCTTAATGGTATAATAATAATAATAATAAGTTTTACGGAAAACAAAATTATTTGTTTAAAAACAAGAAAAATAACCATGAATGAGCTGTTGGAATCATTTGAAATCTCATAATTTGGATTCTCCGGGGTTTTTTACAAAAAGGAAAAAAATTTCGGTTGATTAGATTGAAACCGAGTTAAGCAGCAACTTTCGAAAAACAAATTTTGAAGTGAAATATATAGCTAACTATATTTATAATAGATCTATATAAAAATTTACAAAATTTCCTAAATCAATAAAAATCATAAACAGAAATCCGTTAAGGATTTTGAAATAATTTTCGATTATACAAATCTAAATGAAAACAAACTTTATTAAATCAGCCAAGAGTAAAGTTGGAACACAAATATTTATTTTTTAAACTTATACTGGAAATTGAAAAATTATTGCAGAGGTAGACCGCCAAAAGAATGGTTAGAATCTGTGAATGAGACACTAATCCGAAGAGACATAAGAAGCCATAGAAACACGAGAGCTTGCATTAAAAAATGCATGGACGTGAAGGAAGCTAGTGTAGTATGCCAGGACAGAAAAGTGTGGCGACAAATAGTTTGTAAACAGAGTGACAATAGAGTGAATGACGCCTGAAACAAAGACCTTGGATACTAAATAGGCCCAAGTGGGGAACCACATATAACAATTTTGTGAGGCTCTTCACCTGTGGTGATCGTTAGAGAGATTGATCAGCAACCTGGGTCGGCTCAGTGTTGCGGAATGAACGTGTCATTTGAATAAATAACACGAAAATTCCAGATCAATCTAAAATATCTATGCCTAACACCTATATACCTATCTACCTTATAGCTATATACCACCCTACTTTATACCTATATACCCATATACACACTACTATTTTCCAACCGAGCAAATCACGCCCACCCCGAAAGGAAAATGGCTTAATGGTATAATAATAATAAAAAAACTACAGCTTATTGACAGTTCAGAAAACATTTTAATTTGTAATTTGCTTTTATCAAAGAACGAACAATTTCAGAATGAAGGAGGTTAAGGCTAAATAATTTGTTATTTCGAAAAACTAAAAGTAAAAAATTCGGCTATTTTTCAAATGAATGAAAAATTGTTTTGTCTGCATGAGGTGGATCCCGAAAGTGGGTGTGTTTGAAATCAATTCGATTGGAGTTTTATGGAGGTAGATAAGGTGCTTTTTAATATTCTCGCCTTAGGGTTTCGACATCTGCGATGCGTACGTGAGTGCACGTAGTTCACTCTAAGTACCTAGCATCGTAAAGCCTCGAGGGAAGCAATTAAGTAATTAAACAAATCTCCCAATGATGTTATTGATGATTCTGCTCACGCCCGCGATACTTTTCTTTATGAAAGGGCAGAACTTGCCTTCATGTAGACGTACGAGTATGACTTTAGATCCTATTTGTCTTCAATCTACCCTGTATATTATTTAATAATTAATATCTCAAAATGCCAGATCTTTAAGATCGAATTATCACATGACATTTGCATCGAGAAAATAATTATGATCATGTTGAGAAATTAATTACTGCAAAGGTTGCATTGAAAATTGCTATGAGAAAATTTATGACTCGATATTACAATTTTTTTAGGGAACGTACATTACTTACGCAAGGATAATTTTTTAAATTGTTAACCCCCTCTCCCCTATTGTAAGGATTTATAAGATTTGTATAAAAAATATATCAATTATTTTCACCGTAAACGATATTTCAAGGGATTTCAAAAGGCTTCAAAGATTTTAAGTGATATAAAAGTATTTCAACCGATTTCAAGGGATTTTAAGGGATTTCAAGGGATTACACAGTATTTCAAAGAATTACACCATTTTTACGGTATTTAAAGAGATTTTTGAAGCTTTTTTGTGATTTTATTAACTCTCAAGGAATTCGAAAGATTACAGGATATTTCAAAATTCTTGCAGAGATTTCAAAGGAATTTAATAGATTTATTGGGATTTTGATGAGGTCTCTGGATTTCAGAGAATTTTAAGAGACTTCAGAAGATTCCAAAGTATGTCCACGGATTTCAGAGGATTTCATAAGATGTAATGAAAATTTCGAAGAGTATAAATATTGATGATTTTAAGGCATTTCAAGGAATTTTAATAGCTTATAAAAGATTTTAAGATATTTATAGGAAAACACTGATGGATAAAGTCCGAAACGAGACAATCCTCAAAGAATGTGGTGCAAAAGAGACAATAGTTGACACATGGGAAAGAAATCAGTTAAGATGGTTCGGTCATCTTGAAAGAATGAAAGATGAGCGACTGACCAAACAAGTGTACAAAGGTAAAGTAAATGGCAGAATGCCTAGAGGTAGACCGCCGAAAGAATGGTTAGAATCGGTAAATGAGACATTAATCCGAAGAGACGTAAGAAGCCATAGAAACACAAGAGCTTGCATGAAAAAATGCATGGACGTGAAGGAAGCTAGAGTAGTATGCCAGGGCAGAAAAGTGTGGCGACAAATAGTTTGTAAACAGAGTGACAATAGAATGAATGAAGCCTGAAACAAAGACCTTGGATTCTAATGGGCCCAAGTGGGGAACCATACATAACAATTTTGTGAGGCTCTTCACTTGGGGAGATCGCTAGAGAGATTGATCAGCAACCTGGGTCGGAGCAGTGTTGCGGAATAAACGTGTCATTTGAATAAATGACACGACAATTCCAGATCAATTTAAAACATATATACCTAACACCTAAATACCTATCTACTTTACACCTATATACCTACCTAACTTGTACCTATATACTCTATACCAATGCACCCATATACCCAATACTATTTTCCAACCGAGCAAGTCACGCCTACCCCAAAAGGGAAATGGCTTAATGGTATAATAATAATAATAATAATAATAATAATTATTATTATTATTATTATTCGGGATTGGTTGCTTTTAAAGAACCATGGTCGTAGCTTCCGGAGCCTACAACTTCTCACATAATAATAATATAGGGATTCGGAAAGATTCCCACGTATTTAAAAGATTTTAAAGGATTTAGTAAGACTTCGAAATATTTCACGGAATTTGAAGGTTTTCGACCGATTTTTAGAGATTTTAAGGGATTTTCATGGATTTTAAAGAATTATGAAGGATTTTTATGGGATTTTGAATATTTCAATTTTCAAGCGATTTCAATGATTTACGCAGTTTTTCAAAAGTTTTAAGGGAATCTAAGGAAATCTGAGAGACTTCAAAGTCAGTCACGGGATTCCAAAGGATTTGAAATGATTTCATGTAACACCAAAGTATTTTCACAAATTATGAAGGATATGAGGGGATTTTAACGGAATTGTGAAGATTTGAAGGGGTTTCTGTGAGTTCACTGGATTTCAGAAAATTTTAAGAGATTTCAAAAGATTCCAAAGTATGCCCACGGATTTCAGAGCATTTCGTTAGATTTCAAAAGATTTAATGGAATTTCAAAAGATTTTCTAATATTATTAGGAATTTTAAGATATTTCGAGGAATTTCAATGGCTTTTTAAAAGTTTTAGTGACATTTGATATATTTTGTGGGATTTAAAGTGATTTGAAAAGATTCCTACGGCTTTTAAAGATTCCAATTAATTTTAGAGGGATTTCAAAGATTTCAGGCAATCTCGTAAGATTTCGAAATTTTTCACGGAATTGAAAGGGTTTTAATCGATTTGGAGAGATTTTAATGGATTTCTAAGGATAATAAGGGATTTTGATGAAATTTTGAAGATTTCAAGCGACTTTAAGGGTTTTCACAGTTTTTAAAGGGTTTTAAGGGGTTTCCAGAAAGCTCAATCGTTTTTAAACCTTTCCAAGCGATTATCTACGATATCCATCAAATTCAAATGATTTAAAAGAGTTTTCACATGAATAAAAAAATATTAAGGGATTTAGAAATATTTCAAACGAATTCACAGAATTTCAAGGGATTGCAGATATTTCCAGGTATTTCACGAGCTTTCATGAATGGTATACATTAGATTTCAAAAATGGTTCAACTTCTCAACTCTATATTTATTGGAGGTATGTGGCATGAGTTGTTACATAATAAAAAAGAAATAAAACAAATATCGGTATAATGTGTATAATAGTATAAAAAGTAATTTGAACAGACAAAACAGGTGTAAAATAGCATTTTTTTTAAATTATTAGAAAGAGGAAACTTACGTAAGGAATGCTTTAAACGCCCCTTCCCTAAGTAAGGTTTCATGACATTTTCTTGCCCCCCCCCCCCCAACCGCCACTCGAAAAAGCTTACGTAATTAATGGACGCTCCCTTACTAATCTATTCGCAAAGGTCACATATTATTTTAGGGATATTTATGAAAAGAGAAGTTTAATTACTCTTGCAGTGTTAATGTTTTCCAGGAAGGGGTTGATGAGAAGGTTGTAAATAATTGACCAGTTCTGGGATACAGTATAAGTATAGTATTAGTAATAGCTACCAAGCAGAAGTACTAGAATCGCGTCATCGCGTCAAGGACCACCCGTAGTGAGTTTCGATATACTCTGCTGGAGACAGCCTACACGACACAATCAGGGGACTCCCCCGGTATCTCGCTAATAAATTATTAAAGGGTAGTTCCTGGGAATGACGCCGGTCTATTGCGGATAGAACCTGTGTTTCGATAAAACACTTATCGCACGTATCATAGCCATTATCATATTAAAGAATTATCTCCCCACGTTTCTTGACAATGATTAGTTTATAATTCTTCTCGGAAAATATGAATGAATGATATGCATAAAGCGAACACATAGTATCAATTGAAATAGTGAAATTAAAATAATTTGTATTTAGAATGTGGTAGGTTGGAAGATATGTAAGAGAATCTTTGAAACAAAAATTAAACTTTTAGCAGACCACCATCTTACCCACACACAAAGGTGTTAAAATTGTATCATTTTTAATTAAACGTGTTCAGAATTGAGCAATTTTATTTGGAATTGAAGCATTTCGAAATTGAATGATTTAAGATTAAAATTTAAAAAATAGAACAATTTGAAAACGTTCAAAATTGAATAATTGCAGATAATAATTTTGCAAACTGGATCATTTGAAATTCAAAGAAATTGAAACTTTAATATTTCTAATTGAAAGCGTTAAAACTTGAAAAATTTAAAGTTTTTTAATTGAAATAATTTTAAATTAGAAGCAATTAAAATTTGTCAATATGAAATTGAAAACTAAATTGAATGTTTCAATGTTAAAAATGACAAAATTTTGGAAGTTTAAATTGTTGTTACATAAAAACATTACCAATAAATAATATAATATATATATATATATATATATACATTATTATTAATAATTAATAATATAATAAAAGTCCGCTTGCACGCACGGAGAAAAAAACCACACTGTTATAGTAGGCTGAGCTCTTAATATTACAGCATGGAACTTCATGTGCGAAATTGGTATGAATTTCTACCAATATTGGCATCAGGTTAGACATTTTTAGCATTAAATGTCCTATACCATAAAAGAATCAAGCGCATGCCGTTATTGCTGGAGTCACATGCCCTTAGAGCAGTTGTGCCTTGCGAAAATAGCTCGAACTTCGCCTTGCTACGGTTGTAAGAAAACTCATCCTATTAGAGTATGAGTACTCTTACAAAAGAGATATTAGGTCACGCGCAAGCGCCGGTAGGCGTGGCCT
>CAKNYM010052751.1:79656-99208 GCA_932195095.1 Andricus curvator | reverse complement strand
TATTCATCAAGTATTAGTACTAATTAGGTATCAATAATCAAGTATAAATGCTAATTATCAATAAGCACGTATCAATAAGAAAGTATCAATATTAAGTATCAATAAACAACTACTAATTATCAAGTATTAGTACTAATTAGGTATCAATAATCAAGTATCAATATCGACTACCAATAATGAACTATATATTATCAAGTATTAGTACTAATTAAGTATCAATAATCAAGTATCAATATCGAGTAATAATAATAATAATAATCAAGTATTAATTATCAACTTTCAGTACTAATTAGGTATCAGTAATCAAGTATCAGTAATCAAGTATCAATAAGCAAGTATTGATAAGCAAGTATCAATAGTCAAGTATCAATATCATGTATTAATAATATAATGTTTATAATAAAGTATAAATAACCTAGTATCAATAATAAACTATTAACATCCAAATATCAATAATCAATTATTATTAATGATCAACTATAATAAATGGATTAGTAACGTACGTTACTTTCCATTATAGATACCCAAAAGTTTAAACGCGTTAACGTTACTTTCTAGGGTTGTGTCTCTTGTATTTTTTCAAAGTAGGGGATGTGAGGGAAAATGAGGAACGGGAAAGTAGAGAAGTGAGGGGCCATGAGGGGAGGGGATTAGGGAAAGTGAGGGGAAATAAGGGAAAATCATGATTGGGAAATTACGGGAAATGAGTAAAGGAAAAGTAGGGGAAATAAGGGAAGGGAAAGTGAGGGAAATGAGGGAAGAGAAAGTAGGGGAAATGCGGTGCAGGAAAGTAGGGGAAGAGAGGGGAAGAGAGTGGAAATAATGGGAAGTGAGGGGAAATAAGTGAAAGTGAGTGGAGTATAAGGGGCAATGAGGTGAGTGAAAGTAGAATTAAGGGGAAATGAGGGGAGGGAAGGTAGGTGAAATCAGGGAAGGAAAGTAGGAGAATTTAGAGTGAGTGAGGGGAAGTGGGGGAATGATAAGAAATGAGGGTAAGTAGTGGGGGGAAGTGAATTCTCGGGATGGGATCAATTGGCTGGGGGAACAAGGAGAGGGGGAAGTAGATAAGAAGTTTGGGAGGTTACCACTCTCTTAGGAATCGTACGAAATTGCCACGAGAGACGCATCTGGATCGAAAAATGAGACCTTGACGTCTGTTGATAAGAGTGCTCCAGGGGATAGAAAAATTTTAAATTGGGTTTACCTGTCTGGCCATCAGGAGAGTGAGTACGTGCCTCTTCAGCCAGTAGTACAACCAGGAGACGGCCAGACATTCAGAGTCCCCATCCTTGCTCACGGCCCATCATGCGAAACTTTCTCCACTTTCTGCGATAAAAGCTTCTTAGAGGAAAGCGATAAATTGAATATCGATTTGCTTCAAAAGATTTGTAGCGATCAAAAATATTTTATCTGAGGTACAGTGTACCCGTACGGGGGGGGGGGGCAGAAAAACGAATTTTCAACTAAAATGATGAATATTCAATCGAAAAACTTAAATTTTCAACAAGAAAAAGCAACTCTTTTTCAACAAAATAGTTAAATTTCAAACAAATAAATACATTTTCATCAAAAATAAAGAAACTTTGACCAAAAAATTTACTTTCTGACAAAATTGTTGAATTTTTTACAAAGTAGACATATTTTTTAACCGAAAGGGACGTATTTTTAACGGAACGGTTGACTTTTTAACCAAGAAGGATACTTCATAACAAAATTGTTCAATTTTCAACAAAACAGTTTAATTTCCAAAGAAATAGTGGAATTTTTAACTGAAAAATATCCTTTTTTAACCAAAAATGGAATAGTTAAATTTTTACTCAAAAGAGTAATTAATTTTGAACCGAAAAGTGAACTCTTAACAGTACAGTTAAATTTGTCACCAAATTAGTTCAATTTTTAACAAAAAGATGAATTTTCAAGCAAAAAGAGTAATCTTCTACGAAATCAGATATATTTTAAAAAAATATTTGATTTTTTTAACAAGCTATGTGAATTTTTAAAAAAATAGTTCAGTTTTCAACCAAAAAGGGAATTTTCACACAAGAATCTAAATTTTCTGCAAAGAAACCAAAACTAAAAAAATGTGTGAATTAACAACTAAAAAAGATAGATTTTCACCAAAAATGTAATAGTTGAATTTTCAGTTTGAAAAATTAATTTTTAAACAAAAAACAAATGTACCGGGACAGAGTTCAATTTTCAATCAAACCATTTTTAACTGAAATCCAGAATGCCTAACTAGAAAATTACATTTTTAAGAAAGTAGTTCAACCAAGTAGCTGCATTTTCAACTAGAAAGATATATTTTAAGCGAAAAATGAAATAGTTTAATTTCCAATTATTACATTTATTTTCAACAAGAAGAAAAGACTTTTTTACAACATCAGGTAATTTTTAACGAAACAAATCAATTTTCTTTTAAAATAGTTGAATTTTCAATCCAAAAAGATAAATTTTTAACAACATAGTTAAATTTTCAGACCAAAAACCACTTTTTAAGAAAATTCTTGAATTTCCTGCAAAGTAAATTAATTTCTCACCAAATAGTTCAATTTTTAATCAAAACGATGAATTTTGAACGAAAAAAATTAATTTTCTACCGAAAGACGAATTTTAAATGAAGTACATGTATCTTCAACTGAAAAATATCAAATTTGAACCAGAAAGGGAATATTTAGTTAAATTTTCAGTTAAGAAAATTAATTTTAAACAACAAAAAAGAACAAATTTGTAAATTCGAATTATTATTTTTAACAGTCGATTTCGGGGAACCCCTAATATATTTTTTTTTATTTTGCCAAAAATTAGGGGTGAAATTCGAGGGAAAAAAATGAAGCCATTTTTTGGACCACCCTTGCAAGAAATTCAATAACCGACTTGGGGGAACACTGCATACTTTTTTCTTGTATTTTGTTAAAAATTAAGGGTGGAATTTGAAAAAAGCCTTTTTTGGACCACCCTAGCAAGGAATGTGCTTACGAATTTCAAAACTGTTGATAGGCTGCTAAATGGTATCCTATTAAGGGTATTTTTTTCAAGGAATCTGTATTATCATCAGAGAATAACAGAAAATTTTAACGTCTTTTCAGACTAGATGGAAATATAAATTGAAAATTATTTTTCAATAATTTTTTTCATGAAAAAGTTCTTCTTTTTTCGCTTCGCTGGGAATCGAACTACAGAAATTCCGAATGCCGGTCGGGTGCTTTCCCATTAAGCTACTAGAGAGATCGAGAGAAGAAAATTTTTTCAGAAATACACGCATTGTTTTGCAAGGTGGAACATATTAAATTTTTCAAGGAATCTGTATTATCATCAGAGAATAACAGAAATTTTAACGTCTTTTCAGACTAGATGGAAATATAAATTTAAAATTATTTTAATCAATTTTTTTCTGAAGAAATGATCTTCTTCCGCTGGGAATCGAACCACAGAGCTGCCGATTGCCGGTCGAGTGCTTTCTCATTAAACTACTAGAGAGATCGAGAGAAGAAACTTTTTTCAGAAATTACACGCATTGTTTTGCAAAGTGGTATATGTCAAATTTTTCAAGGAATTTGTATTATCATCCGAGAATAACAGAAATTTTTAACGTCTTTTCAGACTAGATGGAAATGTAAATTAAAAATTATTTTAATCAATTTTTTTCTGAAAAAAAGTTCTTCTTCTTGCGCTCCGCTGGGAATCGAACCACAGAACTTCCGATTGCCGGTCAGATGCTTTCCCATTAAGCTACTAGAGAGATCGACAGAAGAAACTTTTTTCAGAAATACACGCATTATTTTGCAAGGTGGGATATATCAAATTTTTCAAGGAATCTGTATTATCATCAGAGAATAACAAAAATTTTCTACGTCTTTTCAGACTAGATGGAAATATAAATTAAAAATAATTTTTAAATAATGTTTTTCAAAAAAAAGATATTCTCCTTTCACTCCGCTGGGAATCGAACCACAGAACTTCCGATTGCCCATCGGGTGCTTTCCCATTAAGCTACTAGAGAGATCGAGAGAATAAACTTTTTTCAGAAAACACACATTAAGGCTAGTTAATGAATTATTGATTTTTTAGGCCATCTTGTGCGTTTCACATCAAAATTTGGATATAAAGATTCAGTTTTTCTACGAACCCCTTAAAATTATGAATACCTTATTTTTTAATTTTTCCTTTACATGCGATTTTTTTGTTAGAGGGTGTCTTCAAGTCCTCTAGTCACGCCACAGCGACTGTTCGGGGCAAAGAATGGGGAAAAAAAACGTCGGTAGACAATACGTGGGAGAGGTAAAGATGTGGGGCAGCGAAAATAGATTGCGGTCTGATAAGAAGAGTTCAGAGGGCGCCGCACATGTTGGCCGGAAACACGGGCTCACAAAACCTTATTTTCTCACCCTAGCCTTCCTTAGGCGCCCCTTTGAAAAAAGAAAATAATCTTTACCCCAATTTCAGAGTAATCTTCACCTGAAAATAATTGTTCAAAAAAAAAAATTATTCTAATGATTAGGGGAGAGTGGTCCTAAGTCGGCACTTCAGTTTTGGCTTGACAGAGTCGTTGAGTATACATTTTTAAATTTTTCATTTGGATTGGTTTCGTTAGCGTAATAGCATGAAATGTGTAAACATTCCTAGTGGTCCTGAGTTGGCACCAAACTGGTGGTCCTGAGTCGGCACCTTTTGTTTTTGCTTTTGTTGTTATTTGTGGCTTATTTTATTTTGCTGTGTTTCAATTCCATGTCACTCGTCTCTTGTTGTTTTTTAGTTTGGTTGTGTTTTGACTGCATGTTGCTTATCTTTGGTAGGTGTCCATCCGATAAATGAAGTTTGATAATATTCCACATTTTTTTTCATTGTAAATGATTCAAATTTGTCCATTTCCTCCAAAAACTTACATAACCTGCCCTTTTTCTTGCATTCCAGCGGGAAAAATTATGTGCTGACTCATTACCAGGGAGTGCCGACTTAGGACAACCATTCTTAAAAATTGCAAAAATCGATTTCTTCATTTCGCGCTGCATTGCGGCCGCAAAAATCACTGAACCCTCTGCTTTCTACAAAAAATTCTTACTGTGCCGACTTAGGATCACACTCTCCTACTTGTACAAAATGAGCCATTTTATTTTTTATTGGCCAACAATTTCTAAAGAAAGCCGAATCATAAATAGACAAATTCTTGTTCCTAATTTTTTTCGAACATAAATGGTGTTTGTGAAATTATAAACCGCAGTGAAAGCTTCAAATTTCTGTGAAATTTTTGATAAATATTTTTGAATTATTTAAAGCTATTGTTAAGTCTATAAACTCTTGGAAATCCTTGAAATCTTTGAAATCTTTGTGAAATTTTTTGAAATCTTCATGAAATTTCTGAAATCTTTTTTTAATCTTTGTTTGTGAAATCTTTTTTATTCGTTTGAAATCATTCAAATCTTTTGAAATCTTTGAAATCTGGTGTACTGTACCCTTGTTGAAATCTTAAAAATTCTTGAAATCTTTTGAAATCCTCGTGAATTCTTTCAAATATTTGTGAAATCTTTGTGAAGTCTCCTGTACTCGTTTGAAATCACTGGAATATTTTGAAATATTTGTGAAATCTTTTTGAAATTGTTTCACTGGAATATTTGAAATCTTTGTTAAATCTTTTGAAATCTTCGAAAAAATTTTGACATCGTTCAAAATATTGGAAATGTTTTTAAATCTTTGAAATCTGTTGTACTGTACCCTCTTGAAACCTTTGAAATTCTTAAAATCTTTTCAAATCTCTATGATTTTTTGGAATCGTTGTGAAATCTTTTGTATTCGTTTAAAATCATAGAAATATTAAAAATCTTTCTGAAATCTTTTGAAATCTTCCAAAAAAATTTTTGAAATCATTTAAAATCTTTGACATTTTTTGAAATTTCTTAAATCTGGTGTACTGTTCCCTTGTTGAAATCTTTAAAATTGTTTCACTGGAATATTTGAAATCTTTGTTAAATGTGTTGAAATCTTTGAAAACATTTTGATATCGTTCAAAATATTGGAAATGTTTTGAAATCTTTGAAATCTGTTGCACTTTACCATTGTTGAAATCTTTTAAGTTCTTAAAATCTTTTCAAATCCTTATGATTTTTTGGAATCTTTTGTATTCGTTTAAAATCATAGAAATATTAAAAATCTGTCTGAAATCTTCCAAAAAATTTTTTGAAATCGTTTAAAATCTTTGACATTTTTTTAAATTTTTTAAATCTGGTGTACTGTACCCTTGTGGAAATCTTTAAAATTGTTTCACTGGAATATTTGAAATCTTTGTTAAATCTTTTGAAATCTTCGAAAAAATGTTGATATCGTTCAAAATATTCGAAATGTTTTGAAAGCTTTGAAATCTGTTGTACTTTACCATTGTTGAAATCTTTTAAGTTCTTAAAATCTTTTCAAATCCTTATGATTTTTTGGAATCTTTGTGAAATCTTTTGTATTCGTTTCAAATCATAGAAATATTAAAAATCTTTCTGAAATCTTTTGAAATCTTCCAACAAAATTTTTGAAATCGTTTAAAATCTTTGACATTTTTTGAAATTTTTTAAATCTGGTGTACTGTACCCTTGTTGAAATCTTTTAAATTGTTTCACTGGAATATTTGAAATCTTTGTTAAATCTTTTGAAATCTTCATGAAATTTCTGCAATATTTGTGAAATCTTTCTTTAATCTTTGTTTGTGAAATATTTTTTATACGTTTGAAATCATTAAAATCTTTTTGTTAAAAATTCATCATTTATAGTAGAAAATTAGTCTTCTTGAAAAAAAAATTCAACTTCTTGGTTGAACTTCTTTGTTAAGAATTAATTTTATTAATTGAAGATTTACCTTCTTGGTTGACAATTCAGCTATTTTTCTCAATTTTTTTTTCATTGCAATCAATTTTTCGAACTAAAAATGTAACTGTTTCATTTTTTGTTCGAAATTGAAACATCTGTTTCATGATGATATGCTACAGCTTATTTTTGATGAAAAATTACAAATGTTTTTAAAAAAGTTTTGTGAAAATTTTGCGAATAATGAATAATCTCCTGTAAAATACCTTCGCTCATTAAATTTCCATATTTTTCAAGCACTTTGAGTAATATGACTGCGAGCTTAAAAACTTTTGAAGTGCTTTTACTGATAATAACAGTAGCGGTAAAACCCATCCAAGCGTTGCTTGCAAAAATTCTGCATGAACTATCCACATTCAACTTTCTATTTTAATTCCTCTCGAAAGTGAAAAAAGGCTACGCGTGTTTCAGAACCATTGTTTTGATACTGCATCGCTGAATTCTCTACATTCACCGACTTCACAATTAATTTTTCTGCAACATTATTCAACTCTCTCTAAAACTTTATTTAGTTAAAAGTTTCCTTTTTCAAAATAATAACCGTATAATAACTTTTCGAAATATTATTTTTATCTTAATTATTAATATCAATAAAAATGTGTGAAGCATTATGTCATCTTGACCTAACCTTTGACCTCTAACCTAGGACTCATCAACCTTTAACCTTGGAACCCATTATTTTTTAACTCTAACCTTGGACACCTTATCTTTCACACTTGAGATTTTCCTCTTCGTTTCGGATATAACAATCACCCTTGACACTTGACCTGACCTATGATCCATCATTACTTAAAGCCCCTCTGAACTCTGGCTCCTGACCTTGAAACCTGATCGTTGACATTTGAGACTATGGTTTTGACCTTCGAACTTCACCTTTTAGCCTTAGACCTATTAACGTATACTTTTATACTTTGACTTCTGATTTTTGATCTCTAACTCTTGACCTTGAAACCTGATCTGTGACACCTGACACTCGAGTTTCGTGGGCTGAACTTTTGCTCTTGTTCTTCGATCTACTAACTTAGACCTGTGACCTTAGACCCCTATCTCACCTTTGACCTCTAAACTTTGACTCTCGATTGTACTTTTCTTTTTAGAAATATTTTGTCAGCATCAGAAATTTCGGTAATATTCCAGACGACTGTTTCTATTGCAAATGGTAAAAAAAGCTCGCTTGTATAATTTTTGTAATAATCATGTAAGGTCTTCGAATTCCGATATTCGTATGCAAGAACGTTCTTCATTTTTTCTACCATGACCCCTAGAATTTGACAAAACGAGTTTATTCTACATCGAATGTTGTTATATGGTGCTCATTTCACGAGCACTTTGCTTCCCGTTAGCAAATGTATTGGCCTCCTCATAGAGGAAGCATTTGTTATTTTTTTCAATAATAGACAAATCAAAGTCTTCATTTTGATCAATTTAAAAATAGAAATTTAAAAAAATACAAAATTACAAAATAATACAAAAAAACTTTTAAATACAAAGACAAATCAGAAAAATCAAATTTTGTATTCGAAATGAGAATCTTTCGAGCTCGAAAAGGGAAGGGAAAAGTTCTGTCGCACCCTATCCCTTTCCCAGCTTTATGATTTCTTTACAAAAACTGTCAGAATTATTCTATTTGAAAATTTATGATCCAAAAATCTTTTCAATTCATGCGTCAACTTTGAATTATGTCGATGAAAGAAGATTTTCTGTTTCAAACAGATGATTCAAATATTATAAATGAGCATAACTTCCTTCATCTTCAATAAGTGTATTATTATTATAGATCAATCGATTGGTCTGGAATCAAGGAATCTTTTATATTCGTGTATAAACTTTGAATTATGTTAGTGAAAAAAGTTTGACTATGAAAAACCGTGTTTTCAAATATTATGCATTACCATAGCTTTCTTACTCTTCAATAAAATGTATCAATGTAATAGGTCAATTGATTCGCCTTGAATCAACACAACTTCTCTATTTTCGCATCAACTTCAAATTATGACAATGAGAAAATTTTTACTATAAAAATCGTTCTTAAAAATATATAAAATACCATAACTTCCCTACTCTTCAATAGAACGTATTAATATTGTAGGTCAAGGGATTCGTCTCGAACCAAGGAATATTTTATATTCTTGCATCAACTTTAAATTATTTAGAAGAAAGAACTTTTACTATAAAAAACCGTATTTTCAAACATTATACATTACCATAGTTTCCTTACTCTTCAATAAAATGTATTAATATTATAGGTCAATCGATTCGTCTCGAACAAATAAATCTTTTATAATCGTGCATCAACTTTGAATTATGTTAATGAAAAAAGTTTTCATACAAAAATTCGATTTTCAAAATATATAAATTACCATAATTTCCTTACTCTTCAATGAATTGTATTAATATTGTAGGTCAATCGATTCGTCTCGAACCAATAAATCTTTTATATTGTTGCATCAACTTTGAATTATGTTGAAGAAAAAAGTTTTACTATAAAAAAATGCATTTTCAAATATTATGTATCACCATAGCTTCCTTACTCTTCAATAAAATGTATTAATATTATAGGTCAATCGATTCGTCTTAAATCGACACAACTTTCCTTTTCCCGCATCAACTTTAAATTATGAGAATGTGAACATTTTTACTATAAAAATCGATTTTCAAAATATATAAATTACCATAACATCGCTGCTCTTCAATAAAATGTGATAATATTATAGGTCAATCGATTCGTCTCGAACAAATGAATCTTATATAATCGTGCATCAACTTTGAATTATGTTAATGAAAAAGTTTTAATTAAAAAAAACTATTTTCAAAATATATAAATTACCATAACTTCCCTACTCTTCAGTAAAATGTATTAGGATTCAGGTCAAGCGATTCGTCTCGAACAAAGGAATCTTTTATAATGCTGCATCAACTTTGAATTATGTTAATAAAAAAAGTTTTACTATAAAAAACCGATTTTCAAAATATATAAATTACCATAACTTTCCTGCTCTTTAATAAAATGGATCAATATTATAGGTCAATCGATTCGTTTCGAACCAAGGAATCTTTTATATTTGTGTATCAATTTTGAATTATGTTAATGAAAAAATTTTTACTATGAAAAACCGATTTTCAAAATATATAAATTACCATAACTTCCATACTATTCAATAAAATGTATTAATATTATAGTTCAATCGATTCGTCTCGAACCAAGGAATCTTTTATAGTCTTGCATCAACTGCGAATTATGTTGATGAAACAAGTTTACTATCAAAAAGCGTATTTTCAAATATTAGGCATTACCATAGCTTCTTTACTCTTCAATAAAATGTATCGATATTAAAGGTCAATCGATTCGCCTCGAATCAACACAAATTTTCTATTCTCGCATCAACTTTAAATTATGAGAATGAACAAATTTTTACTATAAAAATCGATTTAAAAAATATATAAAATATCATAACTTGACTAATCTTCAATAAAATGTATTAATATTATAGGTCAATCGATTCGTCTTGAATCGACACAACTTTCCTATTCCCGCATCAAATTTAAATTATGAGAATGTGAACATTTTTACTATAAAAATCGATTTTCAAAATATATAAATTACCATAACATCGCTGCTCATCAATAAAATGTAATAATATTATAGGTTAATCGATTCGTCTCGAACAAATGAATCTTTTATAATCGTGCATCAACTTTGAATTATGTTAATGAAAAAAGTTTTACTATGAAAAACAGTTTTTCAAAATATATAAATTACCATAACTTCCCTACTCTTCAATAAAATGTATCAATATTATAGGTCAATCGATTCGTCTCGAACCAAGGAATCTTTTATAGTCTTGCACCAACTTCGAATTATGTTGATGAAACAAGTTTACTATAAAAAAGCGTCTTTTCAAATATTAGGCATTACCATGGCTTCTTTACTCTTCAATAAAATGTATCGATATTACAGGTCAATCGATTCGTCTCGAATCAACACAACTTTTCTATTCTCGCATCAACTTTAAATTATGAGAATGAACAAATTTTTACTATAAAAATCGATTTAAAAAATATATAAAATATCATAACTTGACTACTCTTCAATAAAATGTATTAATATTATAGGTCAATCGATTCTTCTTGAATCGACACAACTTTCCTAATCCCGCATCAACTTTAAATTATGAGAATGTGAACATTTTTTCTATAAAAATCGATTTTCAAAATATATAAATTACCATAACATCGCTGTTCTTCAATAAAATGTAGTAATATTATAGGTCAATCGATTTGTCTCGAACAAATCAATCTTTAATAATCTTGCATCAACTTTGAATTATGTAATGAAAAAGTTTTAATTAAAAAAAAACGATTTTCAAAATATATATATATATATATATATATATATATATATATATATTACCATAATTTCCCTACTTTTTTACAAAATTTATTAATATTGTAGGTCAATCGATTCGTTCCGAACCAAGGAATCTTTTATAATTTTGCATCAACTTTGAATTATGTTAATGAAAAAAGTTTTCCTATGAAAAACCGATTTTCAAAATACATAAATTACCATAACTTCCCTACTCTTCAATAAAATGTATTAGGATTCAGGTCAATCGATTCGTCTCGAACAAAGGAATCTTGTATAATCCTGCATCAACTTTGAGTTATGTTAATGAAAAAAGTTTTACTTTAAAAAACTGATTTTCAAAATATATAAATTAACATAACTTTCCTGCTCTTTAATAAAATGGATTAATATTATAGGTCAATCGATTCGTCTCGAACCAAGAAATCTTTTTTATTCTTGCATCAACTTTGAATTATGTGAAAGAAAAAAGTTTTACTATAAAAAATCGTATTTTCAAATATTATGCATTACCATAGCTTCCTTACTCTTGAATAAAATGTATTAAGATTATAGGTCAATCGATTCGTCTTGAACCAAGGAATCTTTTATAATGTTGCATCAACTTTGAATTATGTTAAGGAAAAAAGTTCTACTATGAAAAACCGATTTTCAAAATATATAAATTACCATAACTTCCCTACTCTTCAATCAAATGTAATAATATTATAAGTCAATCGATTCGTCTCGAACCAAGGAATCTTTTATAATGTAGTATTAACTTTGAATTATGCTAATGAAGAAAGTTTTACTCTAAAAAAAGCCATTTTTGAAATATTATTAAGTGCTAAAAAAATGCAAGAAATATTTTTTGAAATTCTTCTTTCAGTTTCAACATATTAGTAGTGAAAAAAAGCCCTCCAAATTTCATCAATTTATCTGCAACCGTTTTCAAGTTATCGTGTTAACAAAAAAGTGTGACATCCACACACACACATCTGGTCAATTGCTTAGAACATTGTATCAGACATTTTTGAATTGAGGAAGTTTTAATTGAATGAATTTAAAAATTTTGGAAAATGTTACCATTACAAAGCTTCCTCTATGAGGAAGCAAAAAGACAAAAAAAAAATAAAAAAGAGAAGGAAGGGGATTTGGTTAGTTGCCTTCTCATTTTGTTTTTTCTTTTTTATTTTTGTCCAAAGAAACAAACTTTTTTCGTTTTTAGACTTTGCAATAGGAGCATTTTGTGGTGGTTGCCCAAATTTGATCCTTGGATTTTTGATTTGCTTTCCTTCCTCATAGAGGAAGCTTTTTGATGGTAACATTTTTCAAAATTGTTCAATTCATTTAATTAAACCTTCTTTAATTTAAAAATGTATAATACAATATTCTAAGGAATTGTCTGGACATGTGTGTGTGTGTGTGTGTGTGAGGATGTGTGTTTGCATGTGTGTGTGTTTTAGGATGTAACACTTTTTTGTGAACACGATAACTCGAAAACGGTTGCAGATAAATTGATGAAATTTAGAGGGCTTATTCTCGTCACTAATATCTTGAAACTGACCAAAGGATTTAAAGTTGATGCAAGAATATAAAAGATTCCTTGGTTCGAGACGATTCGATTGACCTTTAATATTAATACATTTTATTAAAGATTAACATTTGCTAACGGGAAGTAAAGTGCTCGCGAAATGAGCACTATATAATTATAAATACAACTAAAGTGGAAACACTCGATATCGAATTCACAGTTAGTTTAGGAATTCTATACATTAACTTGAGTGTTGGACGTTAAATAGGATTTTGAATTCGTTCTTAATCTAATTTAAAATTCTCAAATTTTAAATTCGTCTTTTAAGCGCGAAGTTCATTCCTAATTTAAGTTAGTCTTAAGCAATAAAAAACTTGCTCATCATGTGTTTTGCATGTTTTTTTTAAATCATTTTATACAACTTTTATTGCATTTCCGATTGTTCTCGATGTATAGTATTAATTACAGCTGCTAGTTAGGTATAAAGTTAGATCAAAAGGTCGGATACTTTTCGAAAAGACTTCATACACCATAGAAGAGAGGGAAATAATATACAATTTGACAAAACACGTTCATTCTACATCAAAAATGATTATCAGCGGAATTGATCGCGTGTATGTTGGTAAAGTGATTAGCAGCACGAGCGAGCGAGATTATGGTTACGGTGGCAACGCTGGTGTCTTCATTGAATTACAACTTAGACACCTCCCAACGCTCGCTACACGGCTTTACGGCCGCCAGATTAGCATGCAAATTCGCTGCATTGAATTTCATAGTTTCGACAGCTGTAACAACCGAATAGATTCGTTACGTCAACGCGCTGCAACCCCGACCAACCCAACCCATCCGACCGATCCGACCCATCCGACCCATCGTGGATGCTGCGATAAGCAAATTGTTGTTTGGACTTTCAAACTTCCAACGAAAGCACAACTTCCGCCCGGAATTTCACTGTGTCAACGAGGTCCTTTTAAGTGACTCTCTCGTCCTGAATTTAGATCACTTCAAATTCAAATTGAAATTGTCAATGCCGGGGTTTTGTCAACATTTGCGCATAACAATGTTTCAATTTATTGTCTTCTCTCAAATTCGGCGAATAACGTTTTTTTTTTTTTGAAAAAAAACTGTCGTGAATTTTACAAAGCCAGTGTGTTTTGGAACGACTGGAAATTGTTCCGAAATAAAAGGTATTTTCATGGGGGAAAAATCATGTGAACTGTCTATCGAGAGAGCTTTACATTTTACAGCATAGATATTTCGTTTTTTAAATTTATGAAAATTTTGTTTCTATGAATTGAGAAAACTTTGATTTCAAACTTTAAGCAACCAGGATTGAAAAATTTTTGTTTGGATCATTTAAACCAAAAATTCTATATGGCAGTCAACATTTTTCCGGTTTTTGAAAATTTTTTATATGAGAGCAATGTCGAAAAGATCATCCAAATTGATTGAATAATAATAATAATTTTTTAAGTTACATTTATTCAGAAAAAAGATCTCCTTTCGCTCCGCTGGGATTCGAACGCGAGGTCAGCTGATTGCCGGTCAGGTGCTCTGCCACTAAGCTACTAGAGATAATAATAATAATAATATCATTGCTGATCAGGCGCTCTACCACTAAGCTACTAGAGATAATAACAATAATAATCTCATTGCCGATCAGGTGCTCTACCACTAAGCTACTAATGATAATAATAATGAAAATCTGATTGCCGGACAGGTGCTCTACCACTAAGCTACTAGAGATAATAATAATAATAATAATAATAATAATGTAAGTTTTTTTGCATTTAACGTAATACATGCTTGTAATATTTTTAACATAGGATCTTTTATAAACTGAATAACACAATATTTCAGATACAAATGTCAAATTCTCAATTTTATTAAATTCTTTATTTTGAAGAAGAAAATACTTTTTTACCATAAAAGATCATTTTTTAACAAAATATTTAAATTAAAAAAAAATTAAATTTCTAATAAAATAATTGGATTTTCAACCTAAAAAGATGAATTCTCATCAAAAAAGTGTAATAGTTGATATTCAAACCAAAAAAGATGAAATTTCATAAAAAACGAATTTTAAAACCAAAAAGACGCATTTTCAATAAATAAAGATTTTTCAGTCAAGAAAGAAAAAAAATTCACCTACAATGATCAACCTTCAAGCCAAAAGACGAATTTTCTGTGCAGAAATTGAATTTGTAAACAGACAATATGAATTTTCAGCAAAAAATAAATTTTTAACAAAATAATTGAATTTTCAACCAGGGATGAACATTCATTAAAAAAAGTCAAGAAAGTAGTTCAATTTTTACCCACGCAGTTGAATTTTTAATTAAAAAAGAGCAGTTTTCAACAAAGTAGATAAACTTTCAACCAATGAGAGTGAGAAAATTTTTATTATAAAAATCGATTTAAAAAATATATAAATTACCATGACTTCCCTAGTCTTTTATCAAATGTATTAATATTGTAGGTCAATCGATTAGTCTAAAAAAAAAGGAATCTTTATATTATTGCATCAACTTTAAATTATGAGAATGAGAAAATTTTTACTATAAAAATCGATTTTAAAAATATATAAATTACCATAACTGCCCTACTCTTTAATAAAATGTATTAATATTGTAGGTCAATCGGTTCGTCTCGAACAAAGAAATTTTTTATATTCTTGCATCAACTTTGAATTATGTTGAAGAAAATAGTTTTACTATGAAAAACCGTATACCATTAAGCCATTTCCCTTTCGGGGTAGGCGTGACACTACCCGATTCGGGTAGTGTTTCTAGGTTGATAACTTGTAGTAAATAACTACAAGTGTGGGCTCACCACACCCACGATGTGCCAACAGCACTCAGTTTTCTCGAATGGTCACCCATCCAAGTGCTAACCGCGCCCAACGCTGCTTAACTTCAGTGATCTGACGAGAACTGGTTTTTTCAGCGTGGTATGGCTGGTATTTTCAAATATTATGCATTACCATAGCTTTCTTACTCTTCAATAAAATGTATTAATGTTATAGGTCAATCGTTTCGTCTTGAATCAACACAACTTTCCTATTTTCGCATCAATTTTAATTACGAGAATGAGAAAATTTTTACTATAAAAATCGATTTTAAAAATATATAAATTACCATAACTTCCCTACTCTTTAATAAAATGTATTGATTTTGTAGTTCAATCGATTCGTTTCGAACAAAGGAATCTTTTATATTCTTGCATCAACTTTAAATTACGAGAATGAGCAAATTTTTACTATAAAAATCGATTTTAAAAATATAAAAATTACCATAACTTCCCTAGTCTTTAATCAAATGTATTAATATTGTAGGTCAATCGATTGGTCTCTAAAAAAAGAATCTTTATATTATTGCATCAACTTTAAATTATGAGAATTAGAAAATTTTTACTATACAAATCGATTATAAAAATATATAAATTACCATAACTTCCCTAGTCTTTAATCAAATGTATTAATATTGTAGGTCAATCGATTAGTCTCAAAAAAAGGAATCTTTATATTATTGCATCAACTTTAAATAATGAGAGTGAGAACATTTTTAGTATAAAAATCGATTTAAAAAATATATAAATTACCATAACTTCCCTAGTCTTTAATCAAATGTATTAATATTGTAGGTCAATCGATTAGTTTTAAAAAAAGAAATCTTTATATTATTGCATCAACTTTAAATTATGAGAATGAGAAAATTTTTACTATAAAAATCGATTTTAAAAATATATAAATTACCATAACTTCCCTACTATTTAATAAAATGTATTAATATTGTAGGTCAATCGGTTCGTCTCGAACAAAGAAATCTTTTATATTCTTGCAATCAACTTTGAATTATGTTGAAGAAAATAGTTTTACTATAAAAAACCGTATTTTCAAATATTATGCATTACCATAGCTTTCTTACTCTTCAATAAAATGTATTAATATTATAGGTCAATCGTTTCGTCTTGAATCAGCACAACTTTCCTATTTTCGCATCAATTTTAATTACGAGAATGAGAAAATTTTTACTATAAAAATCGATTTAAAAAATATAAAAAATTACCATAACTTCCCTAGTCTTTAATCAAATGTATTAATATTGTAGGTCAATCGATTGTTCTCGAAAAAAATAGTCTTTATATTATTGCATCAACTTTAAATTATGAGAATGAGAAAATTTTTACTATACAAATCGATTTAAAAAATATATAAATTACCATAACTTCCCTACTCTTTATTAAAATGTATTAATATTGTAGGTCAATCGGTTCGTCTTGAACAAAGAAATCTTTCATATTCTTGCATCAACTTTTAATTATGTTGAAGAAAATAGTTTTACTATAAAAAACCGTATTTTCAAATATTGTGCATTACCATAGCTTCCTTACTCTTCAATAAAATGTATTAATATTATAGGTCAATCGACTCGTCTTGAATCAAGACAAGTTTCCTGTTCTCGCATCAACTTTAAATTATGAGAATGAGAAAATTTTTACTGTAATAATCGATTTCAAAAATATATAAATCACGATAACTTCCCTACTTTTTAATAAAATGTATTATTATTGTAGGTCAATTGATTCGTCTCAAAGAAAGGAATCTTTTATATGTTCGCATCAACTTTAAATCATGAGAATGAGAAAATTTTTAATATAAAAATCGATTTTAAAAATATATAAATTACCATAAATTCCCTACTCTTTAACAAAATGTATTAATATTGTAGGTCAATCGATTCGTCTCGAATCAGAACAACTTTTTTATTCTTGCATCAACTTCAAATTATGAGAATGAGAAAATTTTTCCTATTAAAATTCGATTTTAAAAATATATAAATCACCATAACTTCCCTACTTTTCAATAAAATGTATTATTATTGTAGGTCAATTGATTCGTCTCAAAGAAAGGAATCTTTTATATGTTTGCATCAACTTTAAATCATGAGAATGAGAAAATTTTTACTATAAAAATCGATTTAAAAAATATATAAACTACCATAACTTCCCTACTCTTTAATAAAATGTATTAATATTGTAAGTCAATCGATTCTTGTCGATCCAAGGAATCTTTTATATTCTTGCATCAACTTTGAATTATGTTGAAGAAAAAATTTTTACTATAAGAAACCGTATTTTGGATTATTATTTATTACCATAGCTTCCTTACTCTTCAATTGAATTTATTAATATTATAGGTCAATCGATAAGTTTTGAATTAGCATTTTTTTTTGTTCTTGCATCAAATATGAATTATGTTAATGAAAAAATTGAAAAAATTGACTTTATTGAGTTAAAACATTGGAAAAAATCAAATGTCTTTTTTTTGTTTGAAAATTTAAAAAAGCTAATTTTTTTTTACTGATCTAATAAATCTTTGTATTATACTTTTCAAATAATAATTCATCTAGCATTAAAATATTTAAAGTAGAATAATTTCAATTTGAAAGTATTCGATGTTCAAATGTTTTGTATGTCGACAGAAAAATGTACAATTTTTGCATTTGAAGCTAAAAAAGTAAAAAATTAGTTACTAATTGGCGTCTCATTTCCTTGGTTGTTTTTCGTACATGATTTGTGATTTTAAATCAAAACTTTCCCAAGAAAATATTTCAATTTATTGAAAGTACGATATTCTTTACTGCCTATTAAAATATGGACGAAAATAACTTTTCTGCGTTTTATATAACGCATCCTTAGAATATTTTCTTTACATTCCAGTTAAAAGCATTTTCCTGCCTCTCTCCACTCTTAGAGTTATGCAATATTTGAATGGCTCAATAAATGTGAATACCTTCTAGCTAGATTCCAAGACATTATATATAACAGCACTATTCGAGAGCCTAAAATGAAAAATTCATCCAAAGGAAAATAACTTTTGAATTAAAAGGAGCAATTTCGGTAATGTTCGAAAATAAGATATAAATAACTAAGCTTTTTTTTAATGGCCAAATAATAAAGAGACAAAAAGTCAGGGAATTTTATTAATGAGATAAAGTCGGGGATTTTGAAACAAATATTGCAAAAGTCATGAAATTTCTGTAAGAGGGACTGTAAGTAACTATCCAGGATGATAAATTTTTAACTTTAATTCGAAATTGCTTCATTCTCTTTATAGAGGATTATATTATTTAAAAAATGTTACATGATAAATATTCTGGTCAAATCAAATTTTCTGTTCAAAATGATAATTTTTCGAGCTGGAAAAGGGAAGGGAAAAGTTCTGTCGCCCCTATCCCTTTCTCAGATTTATGATTTCTTTACAACAATTGTCAGAATTATTCTCTTTGAAAATTTATGATCAAAAAGTATTTTCTATTCATGCGTCAACTTTGAATTATGTCGATGAAAAAAGATTTGCTATTTTAAAGAAGATGATTCAAATATCATACATGAGCATAACTTCCTTAATCTTCATAGATCAATCGTTTTGCCTCGAATCAAGGAATCTTTTCCATTCTTGCATCAACTTTGAATTATGAGAATGAGAAAATTTTTACTATAAAAATCAATTTTAAAAATATATAAATTACCATAGCTTCCCTAATATTTAATAAAATGTATTAATATTATACATGAATCGATTCTCCTCGACTCAAGGAATCTTTTCCATTCTTGCATCAACTTTAAATTATGAGAATGAGAAAATTTTTAATATAAAAATCGATTCTGAAAATATATAAATTACCATAGCTTCCCTAATATTTAATAAAATATATCAATATTATAGATTAATCGATTTTCCTCGAATCAAGGAATCTGTTCCATTATTGCATCAACTTTAAATTATGAGAATATGAAAATTTTCATTATAAAAATCGATTCTA